>CM076570.1:737740063-737817589 GCA_034641835.2 Pinus albicaulis | reverse complement strand
TGTTCCTTTGTGCAGAAGAGCAGTAGCTCTCTTTTTCTTGTACTAGCTAATTTGGAGGCAGGATGTATTCTTGAACCTCTTCCAGAATATCCTCAGTTGTGCTTGTAGGGGAATCTTAGGGATCTTTTGATGTTTCTTGACCTCTCTCTCATTCAGGCCAGTCCTCATGAACCTGATGATACTCGATTAGACTGAAAGGCCCATGAGTGGTTTCTTCCTCCACATAAGATTTTACATCTTCTATGTGGTCTCTTGTTTCCTCCAAGAAAAATTCCCTATTTACCTTTGCTATTAGGTCGTGATATTCTCTGACCAGCATAATACAAGACATAGGTATGAACTCAGGCAATTCCTGATCGCTTTCCTCTTCATCCTCCATAGGTTTCAAAACATCATACATGTCTTGCTCATTATCTAGGTCTTGAGTTTGTCCTTGTTCTGGAAGAGGCATGAGCTGTTCTAAATAATCATCATTTGTATTCATATTAGCCATATACCTCTTCAGCACTTTATTAAACATTCTCTTTAATTCATATATCTGATCATTCAAAGCATCTAGCTTTGTATCCATATCCATGTTTGGATCCATGTTTCTGCAAAGATGATCACTGCATCTTCTCAACCAGTTCAGAGTCTTCTACCAGTGGAGTCATTTGGTCTCCAGCATGACTGATGCTGTACTGTGACATGGTCTCCCAGTGGAGTCTTTTTAATCATTTAGGAACTGTGGAGTCACCAAGGTGAGGGATCTACAACTCTCAACTCTCCATACTCACCTACTTGAAGAGTGAATTAGATTTTGTCGAGGTCCAGGGATTTAAATTTTCTCAACTTCGTTCCCTGGCAACAGCGCCAGAAAGATGTTGTAGCTCCTAGAGACAGCCTAGAGTTGTGATAGATCAGTGCCTAGGACATCTTAGCATAGAAAGGAGCGTATAGTATGATGTATGAAGTTGTCAACTTCAGCTCACATGCTATCTCTTGTAAACATGGAAATAAACTAGAATGGGACCAAACTCTCAGAAACTGATACAGGAAAAGAAATACTGCAGAGGCAAGGTGTAAAACTCTAATACAAAGCCTCAGAAAATTCTGAGACAGTTTACTGCAAAGTGGGCCGATTCAGAAATACTTCACAGACATAAGTTATCAGAAGGTGTATGTAGTGAAAGAAATATCAAGAAGATATTGGTTAACATTGAGCTGATACCCAGATATACAATACCACCATGCATGGGCTTACCAATCTAAGAATCCATACATGATAATAGCATTTTAAAAGCACCCTCCCAAAGAAACTAATATAGCAGAAGTATGGTTAGCTGAATAATGGAATAGAATATCATGCATGAGCCATATTTAAAGCGCTTGACTAATCTGAGCATGGGAATCAACTAGGATGAGTCCATACCTAAAATCAGTGAGCCACTCGCATTCCAAAACATGATACAAGAAATATGGATGAAATGAAATGTTCTATTAATATAACACATAATAGAAAAGGTTACAAACTGTGAAATACCAAAGACCATAATCCTCTTTAACAGATAGAACTCCTCCTCACTGAGACCCTATGGGCTCTGAGCCTTCATACAAGAGCTTTACAAGATGTATACAAAAAGCCTTTCACTGCATAATTTTCTAATAAAACCTGCAACCTCTAATAATCTGTTCGTTGAGGTTTTTATAGGAAACAAAGAGGACTCAAGGAGGTGAGTGATGAAAATTTAATTGTAGTATTAAAACAAAATGGCGGAGATGTGCACGCCCATACTGCTGAATGGTTCTGAAGTGCTGCATGTACTCTGTGGCCTGCTTTTTGAAATGAATGCACTGCGGTGAAAGTCTCTTCAAGAACATGGCATAGAGTAGAATCCCATAAATATTTTGTCCTTTCCTGAAAGAAGATTTAGCTAAAATAAAACCTGGAAGGTATTTTTTTTCATGCATTGTACCCTCTGCCTTCTAAACCCTGAATTATGATTTAAAATCTTCAATGACGAACACTGAATTCCTTGATCTTCCACTGATACTCTTTGCCACAACCTTTATGTCTCCATCTATGATATCTGTTGAATGACACTGGGAAGCTTGCCAAAGTATAACCCTGTTTCTTTAATGGATGTCATGTCACAGCAGCTACCCAGGACTTTCTTCATAAATTTCTCCTCTGAAAAACTGGTCCTTTGACGCGTTCTTGGCTTTTGTAATGGATGCTGCAAATTATGAAAATTCTCTGTCGATGTAAACCTGAAAAACACACAAAGTTGTGAAGAAAAAAAATGCATGGGGGACGACAATGCAATGGAGGTGACTGTGTAGTGAAGCAACATGATGAAATGTTGGAAGCATGCAGGGTGGTGACGAAGAAAGTGCAATGGAAATAATGGTAGGTGAATTAGCGAAGGTTTTAAACGAAAAACAATGACATTTGACTTATGACTGACATATGTAATGGGCGGAGGAGAAATTCAACGCACACGTGGGATAATGACGTGGTGGGAGACTGGGTCCAAGGTGTGCATGTGACTAGATGTGGACCGCCCGATCATAGGGGGAGATCGATGGTTGAAAGAGCATCGAAGGCGATGGACAGTGGGCCAGGGGTGTGATTTTCCTATAGATAAAACTTATGTAGCTTCGAAGCGCGACGATCGTCAGATGAAGACCCCCAGATCAGACGGCCAACAGCGATATCACTGCATGACTTTTACCGATCAATAACGTGCAATGAACAGCGGTTTTGGAGCCGTACACGGGGACACGCGGCCAGCAATGTATGGAATCGCTCCCAAAAATGAAATACCGCCTATCGCCCAAGAGCGGTGTGATAAAACCGAGCAGGTTTGGAACAAGTGCTGCTGTAGGGACCACCAGGACAAATAGTACTGTGAGCCATTGACTTGGCAGGATGATCGGATAGTTCTCATACGATTTGGGTGATGAATGGAATGGGCCATAGGCGCAGTGTTGATTCACAAAGATCGTTTGATCTGCAAAGATCAATGGCTAATATTTAGCCCGGTCATTCGGTTGATAAATGCCTAGTTCTTTAGCGCCCAGTTCCAGCACTGGGTCATGCGGAAGAAAAGGTGCAGGGGTCTGGCCGAAAGGTGCTAGGCCTTAAGAATATTTTCGAGTATGGTTCACGGCCTTTTTATGCGATTTTGAGGCTGGGGGAAAGCAGCGATAGGCGGATAATGGATTTTTAGGGCAGAAAGAGGGGGCTTGAAAAGGTTTAAGAGAGATTACTGGCTAGGATTTTGGCAGGGGGCTGACATGGTCAACAAAAGGCATGATATTTAAAAAAGGAAGATGGGAGGGTGTATACCTACTGGTGCTGAAAATTTATTTTTTCAGGAGTGCGAATGTGTGGCATCGCCTCTGTTTGTTATGGAGTGCTAATCATAGTGCTTCTTTTGGTCTGGTGATCAAATACTCTAAGCTCCAATTTTTCCTTGGGAGTTGTTACTTGGGTCCTAGTTTTGATTTCAGTTGGGGTTGCCCCTAGACTGCGATCATGGGGGAGGGGGGTGTTGCCGGTTACTGCCCCCTATCCAGGATCTCCCTTTTGTTTGTTCCTCGGCTTCTTTTTGTAGCATTTGGAGGATTATGGTTGGTAATAAGCCTAGGAAGGGTTGCACTAGATGATAGGTAGGTTGTGATACATTCTAAGTAGAATCGTATGAGTATCCAGGGTATTGATTACTGTTGCCTAGGTGTCCTTGGGCCAAAGACAAAATCGAAACATCTACATAATCGACGTGCATGGTACTACTGATGACTAGGTGATCTTGGGAAAAATGCCCGATCAAACTGTCTACAGAATTTATGCGCATGGTACTACTGCTGCCTAGATGATCTTGGGTCAAAGACCCGATCAAGCCGTCTCTAGAATATACCTACCTAGGTGTTACTGCTTCCTAGGAGATCTAGGGTCGCAGACCTGATCAAGCCGTCTGCAGAATCTACCTATATGGTAACTCTATGAGTATCATGGGTGCTACTGCTGCCTAGGTGATCTTGGGTCAAAGACCCATATCAAACCGTCTGCAGTAGACAACGTGCCTGGTAACTCCCCAAATATAGATTACTGTTGCCTAGGTGACCTTGGGTCAAGGACTCAATCAAACCGTCTGCAGTAATCGATGCGTGTGATAACTCAAAAGGATGAGGCGACCAGGTTACCCTATCCTTGGTTGGTGTATGGTGGTTTGGGGGGAGGAGGGATAAATGGTTGTCTTTCTGGTGACTGTCGTTCCTCCTGTAGGCACAGGATGGTACGAGGTTCATCATTGACAGACTGGATGGAGGGATCCTCTTGATAGGATCGTTTGACCGCGTGTAAGGCATCCCTATATCGTGGTATTTCTGGACAATGGTGGGTGTAGTGCCCATAGGTGTCACAGATAGTGCATGCGTGATTGGTACGCAATGGTTTTCTTGGAATTTTGGTGGCAAGTTCCTTTTTATGGGAATTTCATTTTGAGGTGCTTGCCTCGCAGCCGAGGAGTGGTTTTAATTCGTCCAACTCTGGGCATATGTGGGTAGTTTGTCCTGTGACATCACATATAGCGTTGGCTGATGACTCCTTTTGCATGGTGGGGGTCACCACTTTCTTTCCTTTCTTGGCGATTTTCTTGGTCATGGTCACCAGTTTCGCAATGGGAATTTCCCTTGCGGGGGCAGTTTCGACTGCTGCTTGGGTAGGCTGGGGCTCCTCGGGACTGAGGGGCTTTAACCCAAATGCAGTAATGTTGGTAGCTACTATTCCTAGAGGGGGAAAAAGATACCACACTGGGAATGCCAATGATATATTGGGTAATACCAGTGTTGCCAAGTCCTGTTGGGAGGTGAAGCCAGGAGGTGGGTAGAGGAAAGGAGTTTGGGAGGAAGCGTAGACTAGGGAGGCTGCAGTAGCTGATGCCTTGGTGTTGTTACTTCTTGAGTCCATGTCCTGACTAACCTCAGTGCTTGATGTGGAAATCATGCATACTGGGGCCCCTGTGGCATCAGGTGATACCTCAGACATAATGGGAGGATCTCCTAGGAATGATCCTAGTACAGACGACGATTTGAATTGACCAGGGCCATATTCTTGATACCGTGAAAGAAAATCTGTGGTTGTATCTACATAGGGTAGAATTACATTTGTGTTGGTCAAGGGATGATTTTCACTGTGCATCAGATGGTCTGTTGTGATGATTCGATCCTCATAGGGGAACATCATGATGCGGAAGAAGAAGGATTATATGGCAGACATGGTACATATAACTTCGCCCAAGGAGTATATTGTAATCCAAGTGAGTGTCCAAGACTTCGATGTCTATGTGGACCGTCTTGCTGGCTAAGCAGACCGATACATTTTGGAAGAGGTTGACGGGGGTCGAGGGACGACCGTCATATGCTCTGAGTGTGATGAAGGAAGGTTTGAGTTTGGGGGCTCCAAAATTCTGCCATACATTATTTGACATGATGCATGTGGATGCACCCTCGTCAATGACACATTAGTGAATAGTGATATTCTGTACCGATACTGGTATCTGGAAGGCGACCATGGAGGGAAGCCTAGGGGTGGATTTTTCTAAGTCAAAAGACATCATGTGCGTGTTGGCAGGTTCGACAATGCCTAATGCGAAAAGTAGGTCTTTTCGTTGTTTTGGGCACGACTATAATACATCCAATGCAGACATAGAAGCAGGTGATTGAGCTAAATCATCTACGATGCTGTAATTGTGGGCCGCTTTGGAGTAGTTACCTACTCACCTATTAGGCCCTTTTGCCATTTTTGGCAACGGTTCCAAAGGGATCTTTGGAATGGTTAAAGGTGCAGTCGGCGCACTCATACTAGCCCCTGACGAACTGGTGTCTGGTGGGGTGTCATAGTTGTGATTCTAAGTTTGGAAAAACATTTCTTCCACAGCCATGTAAATTTCATGGTTGTTTTTCCCAAAATCATTGGGGTTTTGCTGCTGAGTGCTGACCATTCCTTGATGGGGGAAGGGTTCTTGCATAACCGCAGTTGTGTGGGAAGATCCTCCTTGTCCTCGGTTACTCTGAAGATTTTTAAGCTTAGGGAGTTCAGGACAGTGGTGAGTATAGTGCCCATACTCACCACATATTTAACAAGAATGTTTGTTTGTAGAGGTGGCCTTTTGCCTTGCCTTTGGGCATTTCTTGGGTCCTGGTTCTAACTCCAGTTGGAGTTACCTCCAACCTGGAATCGCAGTGGGAACTGTTGGTTGCTGCCCCCCTGTCCAGGGTTCCCTTTGGGCTTGTTTTTTTCCTTCCTCTTAACCACGTTAGGAGGAGAATTCTCCTGATCATACTAGTGTGGTTTATTTTGGGACGACTGCACAAAGTTCACCTGTGCATTGTTTTGCGTAGGTGGGTTATGTGCTTGGGACTGAGCATATTGTTGTCCCATGTTTGCACTTGGCCGTTGGGGGGGATTTATTCCATCAGTTTTACTTCCTGCATACTAGGTCCCCTCAGTCGGAGGATAAGGTCCTCCTTGGTGATACGCTTGTGCCCTATTAGTCAAATTTTGTTGTTGCATGTGATGACTTTGAAATCTGTGCTGAGACATGTTCTGGGTAGACCCATGTGTGTAACTGGGATTCTGACTGTTGCTGCCTAGGTACCCTTGGGTCATTGACCCAATAAGTCCATCTGAAGAGTTAGACACGCCTGGAAATTCTTGATAAGATTGCAGGTGCGGGACGTTGGGCAGGATATTGTATATGTATCCTGATTGCATGTAGATCAATTCAAGCTGTTTGGCTTTACTGATTGCTTCCTCTTTGGATGTTGGGTTACGTTGCACCACATCCTTTGAAATCTCTTCCGTCAGAGTTTTCAAGAATAAATCTAAAAGGACTCAGTCATCGAGTTTTTCTTTGCATAAACTGCGACACTGCCTCCACTCATGGAGATGCTCTGAAATATGGGTAGAGGGGGATTGTCAGAAATGATTCAGTAACTCCATTCCGGAATCGTGGTGAATGGGAAACTGAAAGTATGTTAGGAACGCGGTAGCGAGGGTGCTAAAGGTTCCATGTGAAGCAGGAGGTTGCTCCACATACCATTTTGTGGCCACTCCCATAAGAGTGCGTTGAAATAGCCTCAACCGAATAATATCGTCAATGATGCTATTCGATGAGCACCACAGGTGAAAGGTCATTATATGATTTCCTAGGTCTTCCAATTTCTTTCCTTCAAACTTTGGAATGTCTGAAGGGAGCTTCGTGGGCATGGGAGGCCAATTGGGGTCATGTGAGATGGGTTCATTGGTGAGCTTGGTCAAATTTGGTAGATTCAATGCTGCTAAGAAGGGTCACTGGGAGGTTGACGCCATGCCAACGTGTGAAGACACAAAGTTTTGGTTAGAATGAGGGTTAATCTGTGACATACCCTATTGTGAATTCAGCTGGCTTCCCATATGGGATGCCCTCCTCTGCCCCCCAAGGGATGAGGGGGGAGTGGTTTGCGGTGTGGTGTTGAGAGACTGGCTAGGGTTCCCAACTAAGGTTTCTCCAAGAAAGGAGGAACCAACCACTGTGGCAATGTTTATTCTTTGACGCCTAAATGGCGAAAGATCTGGAACCCCTCCCGATAATGGGGGGAGGTCCAAAAGATGCCTGGACCGACGAGGTTCCGTTGGAACCATTCAGGTGTCGACCAGGTTAGGTTTTCGAAAAATTTTGAGGGGATCGAGTCTGTGATCACGACAAATTTAAGGCCACATACATAAAACAAAGTGAAAATGAAATGAATTTTCCTTTAACATAATCTATGTGATCAATCAAGAAAAAATGGTTTTGTTTGTTTGCACGTGATACTCAAAATCCTAGAAGACCTAATACGTCCTTACACACTCAAAATTAATTGGGCCTTGAGAGGATTTCTTGTGAGTGCTGGCACAACGTCTCGTAAGAGCTAGCAATGCCCCCAGTCAGCCGAAGAGAATTAACCAAGGTAAGGCTAGAGGGTCTGGCGCTTGCCTGCATCGTCACCTATATAGTAAAGGATTCCCTAGTTTTGGCCACCAAGAACCACCATCCCATGTGAGCGTTTGAGTCTTGGGCTTCTTGGTAGTCAGCTAACAGTACCGAGTATCAGCTGGGTTAGGTAGTCCCAACTGATACCGCACGCACTGCGCCTAAGCCTAACCCCCTCTGAATCAGGTCTCTACCACACTCGAGTTTTCTTTTCCGTGGGCTGATAGGTGGATTTTAAAGCTCCCTAAATACACAACTTCTATGTTTCAATGTGAAGTGTGATCAAGGAAGCTTATTGGATGCCTACCCCCTTGATCCTAAATTTATCTGTAAATTCTCTTGTGACCCCTATGCGGAGAATTTAGTGAGTTGGTTTAAGTTATTTTTTAGGTGGCTTTCTTTTCTTAGTGGGTGAATGTGTGTGAGTGTATGGTGAACAATCTCATAATTTGAACATATGTATATCGGTGATCCTTTACAAGAGTCCCCAAGTTAAACTATGTGATGTTGTTCCTTGCTCAAATATAAAGCATTTGCGGATAATGGGCCGCTTCCAAATCTTCCTAGTTATTCTATGTGAGTGACTAAAGGGAGATGGAAAATCACAAATGTAGAGTGTTCATATACTTGTCTAGGGTCACCAAATGGTGCAAAGACAACAGAGATTACTTGCTCTAATTGGCGATTCAATCCTAGTCCCGCAATTTCCTAAATGCAAAAATTGAATTTAAACTAAACAATTTCTACACTAGCTTATGCATATGTGGCTTTGAGCCACTTACTTGGACTAGTTAAGCTAAGTGTGCATACTAGAATGTGAAAAAAACATAAATTTTTCAGAAAGCAATGATTAATTCACCCCCTACTTGAACTATGTGAACACTTTTTTGCAAAACCAACTTAAATGAAAACTAACTAAATGCCTACAGAAAGCAACAAAAAATGAGTTCTCAGAAGTTGTGGGGTATCAACATAGGTGTTGGCAGATACATTAGGGGCTGCCCAACACACTTACAAGCAGAAAAATGTAGAAAATAGGGAGAAAAAATCTCTCTACAATTTTCACACAAAAGCCCTTGACAGGTGTGCCTTCTTGCGCGCAGGTCACTCCTAAATGCGTGCAATGCGCCTCTATGAGGAAAAACTACATGCAAAAATCCTGCAAGTAAAAATATTAGGAGATGCCTTCTTCAGTCTGTCACCTTAGTGAGTCTAGGGATTGCAAGATGGGTCAGAGGACTGTCAGCTCCACTCCAGCATAGACAAAGGGTCTCCTGCAAAAGATGGCACAACCACATAAACTTGAAACACATCAGTGGAGTCGCCAATCCTGTCGTTGTGGATTAGTCACACGGTTGTATGAAATCACACAAGCTTAGAGAGTGTGGTCTACTCTCTAAACTATTGGTAATATTCAGAAAGTGGGGGGAGATCAAAAGCATAAAACTTAATGGAAATAGTATACTGAAATATGATCTGATTAAACTAAAAATAAAAAACACAAATATACAGAAGCTATATAGAGAGTTCCAAATGATAATAATGCAAAGGATGGCTCAATGGCCTCTTCTTATTAAACATTCGAAATGGAGAAGAAATTTTACCCACTTTCCAAAGGGCACCTAGGCAATGGCTCTATGTCCCGATGCAAGGACATTGCCTTCCAAGCTCTGCCTCTAATGCAATCTCAATCTCTCTCTCTGCTGTGGTGAAATAAGATGTTGGGTGGCCAACTATCGAGTCCTCTTTAGCTCCAGCTCTGGGTCACACACAATGCTGGTGTTGCTTGGGGCAACTTTGGCCAACATAACCTTGTGATCACCATTTCTTCATCTCTTGGTGGGTTTATATAGGTGATTTTCAAATTCTGCTTCCCTCCCTTGGTACATGATGGATAGTTACCCAAGGGAGAGGTATGATTCCATTGTGGGCTTCACATATTCCTTTTTGTGCTCACATGATGTCTAGGGACGCGCTGGTGACTATCCTTGGGCATCTCCAAGCGTGTGAAATCACTTTTCCTTTGCTTTGTGTGGTTCCGGATAGTGACATTTCACCACTCTCAGGAATTCACGCATTTCGGGTCAAAAAGTGCACAAATTGCACACTTATCGAGGGATTTTGCACACAAAAATGCGCGCTTATCGAAGGATTTTATGCACAAATAGCATTTAGTACTAGTTCAAATCTGATTTTCTCAAAACCTTAGAGATTTTAAATACTTCTTGATTCCATAATGTGTTCCTGCCCTATAAATCCTTGGGCTTGACATTAATTGATGTCATCTTCTGTTGTACGATTTTCCATTGTTAACAATGGCTCTTATATTTTTTGGATCTACTAGTATGCCTTCCTTGGAAACAACATGTCCCAAGAAGCGTACCACTGACTAGAAGAAACTGTACTTGCTAAGCTTAACATATAGTTGATTCTCTCTTAGAATTCTCAAAATTGTTGTTAAATGCTCGTCATCCTCTTCCTCATTATTATAATATACCAAGATATCAACAATGAATACAATAACAAACTTATCCAGATAAGGACGCAACACATTATTCATCAAAAACATAAATGTATTTTGGGCATTAGTCAAACTGAATGGAACGAAAACATAATCATAATTCCCATACCTGATCCTAGATGCAGTCTTTTAGATGTCCTCTTATTTAATGCATACCTGATGATATCCTAATCTCAAATAAATCTTTCATAATATTGATGTTTCCTTTAGCTTATAAAATAAGTCAACAATCCACGGCAATGGATATATGTTCTTAATCGTCACTTTGTTCAACTACTTGTAATCAATGCACAACCTAAGAGTAGCATCCTTCTTCTTAACGAACAACACTGGTGCACCCAAAGGTGATACACTCAGCCTAATGTATCCCTTTTCAAGCATTTCCTGCATATGCAACTTCAACTCTACTAACTCTGGCATGCTCATCATGTAAGGTTCATTTGATTCTAGTGTTTCCCCTCATACCAACTCAATAGAAAAGTCCACTTCCCTGTGAGGAGGTACCTTTGGAATATTTTTTGGAAACACATCCTGAAACTGCTACAATACAGAATACCTTTGGAAGATTTCTTCATCCTCAACATCCTTACCCTTATCATGAGAAACATGCACTGCAAACATTACACAACATTTCCTACAACTACGCTTAGCCTCCATAGTTGTGACCATCCTAACTGATGTAGTATTATTATTTCCCTGTAGAATTTTCTTTTCTCCATTATCATCCAAGAACTCAATGGCCTTGTCATAACAATCTAATTTGGTATTGTGAAGGTACATCTAATTCATACCCAAAATCATGTTCTACAATCCCAAAGGTAGTACATTCAAATGTGCTATTATAGGCATACCATTTAACTCAATGCACAAGCTCTTACCCAATGGTGAATTCTCTTCTTCGTACATGTAACCAATTGCACCAACCAAGATTTTTGATGCACTTATTTTCTCAAGCCACACTCATTCACCATGTTAGGATTAAACATAACTATAATTAGATCTAGAATCAATCAAAATAGAAATAACTTGATCAAAAATCTTATCGTCCATCTCAATGATATATTTTTGGTGATCCGCCTACCATTTGCCCATAAATGCATAAATATGAGGAATGCTATGACGAGTCTCCCAAATTGTTTGCACCTCTTGTGCACTGTAGATCTAGGGTCTACCACCCTAATATTACAGAAAATCCCTCTTGTGATGGTCCTTGCCACATGTCCAACACTACAACGGTGCTCTACCATCACCTCTAGTCTAATTCTCTCCAAGTTATGATCCATGTCCTTTCTCAATTGTATTTAACTTCTTGTAACAAACCACATTTTCTTTCTAACCTGCATCTTGAGGTCTTCCCCACTTTGGTGGCCATATTCCTTTATCTTTCTCGTTTCCTTTCAAATCACTCTTAGGCTCAAATTTGTGTTTTTATTGCTCATAACAATGCTTCAACTTTCACATGGCCTCTTCTAGCGATATAGGCTCATCGAACTCAATCTGGTCTTTGTATGCTATTAGAATCCAACTGATGATTTCCTAAACCTTGGTCTTCTCCTCCTTGAGGTAAGGCACATATCTCAACAACTCCAAGAAACTTCTAGTATACTCATCATCTATCATAGAACCCATCTGCAACTCATATAATATCCTTAGCTCTAGCATCATAGTACCTTTCTTAGAGATACTTCTTTCAAAATAACCTCTCGAACTCACTCCAAGTCAATTCCTCCTCATAAATACCCTTGACATTCTTCACATATTCCCACCAAATATATGCTTTACCTGTGAGGCTGAATGTAGTTATTTTGGCTTTCATGTTTTCTGAGTAATCATGCAACCTATATAATTTCCTCATACCAAGAAACCATGCCTCTGCTTCATGTGATTTCTTACTCATCCGAAAAATATCCCCTGTCACTCCTCCTATAAGGATGATAATGATGTGATCATAGTGCCTATCAAAACCAGAACCTGCCATCTCTAATCGTGTCCTTTATATCTGACCTATGACCACCATGAGACCTATTGACATATGCCTCATTAGTCCCATCCTCATGTCCATATCTGATCCAAACTGTTCGTTGTTTTTGTAATTCTGGAAAACTTTGAAGAATTACCACATTGACCTCTACTTGTTTCTCCTATGCTTGTATGATTCTCTCATTGTTCACCTTACAAATCCTTATTTCTTCCTTAAAAATTCTTAGTGTGCCTGGTAAGTGAGGAGAGTGCCCAACACCATGTTGCTCATATGATTCATAGGGAGAATATTTGTAATCTACCATCTTTCTTGTCATCTTTAATTTCTTTCTGCAAGCCATCTCATGTCAGCTAAACCAAATCACAATAAACCAACATACTTTAGCATAATTCAGGGAGGATATATCATCTATGAGATCAACCAATCATCATAATACATGTATATACATAATCATAATAGCATATATACTTATAACACATAGGTGTACCAACACATAAACATCCTTCTAGCTAGATTTCATCCATCAATGCATGACCATATCAACTATACACCATGAACTCGTGCATGATAACATCAACCATACCAATGTAGACTTGACAATATATAAGCACCTAAAATGTATAACTAGTCATATGCTCATGAAAATATATTTCCCAATGACACCATCATCTCTCCTATGGCAACATCATTGCCACCATGACCAACACCAAGTTGATGCAACAAGTACATAGACCACGAGTATGAGAAACGCATATGCAATCAACATAAATACACGACCAACACATTTCCTATCTAGTCTGAGGGGTGAATCATGATCTGATACAACCTATAATGCAACACCTCCCCTCGCATATACCCACTTTCACTGGCTTACCCGGGGTATACATGAGATGAGGGGAAGTTATGACTAGACTCAACCTCCTAGGTAACCTTAAGGAAATGGTGTCGATGGACAAACCTTGCTGACTTCCCTCAAGTGCCACAAGACCCTCTAGGAGTAACCCAACCCCTCCAGGTGTCTGTCCCCTGAGCCAATCTAAATTGTAACTTGTTTTTTCCCCTAGTAACTCCCTTGCCAAGGCATTAGTGTGATTTTACCTCCCAATCGCATGCATAAGACTGCATTAGTGCGATTATGGACTAAATTACCTAGTGTTGTGCCAGCGACTACATATTTTAAGGCAATATTCTTGGGCTAGGGCTAGACCTCTACCCAGAAATTCTTGTAATTTTCAGAAATCATAAATTACACAAGGACAATGCTTGTAAACCAAAAACTGACACTAGGACTAGGCCTGTCATCCCCAACCGGGACTAACATTCTCTCAAACACTTGGAAACTATGAAATCTAAAGGTCATAAATACAAGACTGAACATAAGGGACTAAAAATTCATATTAAACTTATCAAGAAGGATCACCACGGTCTACCATTAGTTGTCTTATCATTAATTAGGTCTTGCATCCATTTTTCTTTCAGTTACAATTTTATAGTTGATGTCACTCACCACTAAGGAGCCCATGCTTCCATATTTTGAGTCAAACAACCAATATCAAATCCAATTCACTTTCCTCACGTTGGTCAGATTCCACCTCACCCAAAAGGAGAACTTCTCATTTCCCCCGTCAGTTGAGGGGAGATCCCCCCGCCCAAAAAAAAAAGAAAAAAACCAACTATATGTTTCCAAGGTAAAAGAAATATTCCAATATCTTTTGCTCATTCTCATTCGCTTTCCTCCCCAAAATATCGAAATAAAATTTATCGTAATATCTAATTATTCCAACAGAATCGATTACATCACCAGATCAATGTTCCACTTGATCCACGTAAGAATCAGAAAGTGATTGATGTTTGGCAACAAAATGTTGAACATCTGCTTGATCCTAATACTTATGAAATGGAAACGATACTACACCAGATACATATATACCTCCCAATAATAAAGGAAACGGATTGAATCTATCCTTCCTTTTCCCTCTAGGAATTCAATCCATTTATGGTTCCAACCATCCATAGTTGTGTAACCCTATTCCTAATAGATTTACCCCCAAATAACTGAGGAATAGGATCACTCTATGGTAGAGGACAAGGATCGCTTTATGAATAGTGAGCCAAAAAAACTTCAAGGACTTCGAAATAAGAAAAATTATCATGGTTCAAGAAACCATGGCCCATTCCATTATTCTTTCAGTTATAAGTAAAAACATGAAATGAACCATGACTAGAACTAGTCACATAACCATGCTTATAACCAACATATAACCATAGAAAAAACCATAAGATAAGAACCGTTAAATTGAAATAAATATAAGTAAAAAATAAATAGAACTTAGCTTTCATTAAACATAGGAAAGAGCTAACCATGTTTGAGACTTCCATGTACCACCCGATCATAAACATGGTTGAACCAAATATTTCTTTCAACCAGTCACCCCCATGCCATATTCCAAGAATTTGTGTGGAATCTCATGGATAACCAATCCATAAAAAGCTGAGGTAATCCAGAGGTCAAATCACATCCACCCTCACCATACCATGATCTCACCTAAACCGGCACCGAGATCAAAAAATAGAACCGAGCTTGGAATGCCTCTGGATCTCATCACTATCCTTGAGGAATTTTATGTATCCTTGTCTCTATTATTTAACAAAATCCACACTACATTAATAGGCCCTTACTGAGACACCACCCCCATGCTTTACCATGTATCCTACTCAAATCGGTCAAGGTATTCCTAGGCCCTTATGAATAAACTTGAGACCACCTCTGCCTCAGATTCTAAAACCATTTGGAAATGCCAAAGCTCAAAACCGATAATAATCCCATCACACCATGGATATCTAGAAAAGGAAAAGCAAGGCTGAAAACCACTATCAAAACCTAGAAAAACCATGCCATCAACAACAAAATCACCAAATACCAACATGCACATACCATGCATGTCAAAACCAACTAGGAAATCATACATGCAATCTGTTACCTGCAAGTATCCATGTTGAAGTTTCTTGATCCTGCTCTTACTTACTCGATCTTTGTTTTCATTTCCTTTCCTTGTCCTTCCTTTTCTTTCTTTTCCCTTTCTTGATCCAATGCTTAAATTCTCCAAGAAAACTCTAAGTGTCCAAGAGTGCGAGAGAGAGAATAGAGAGAGAGCTCCAAAACTGAACTGACAAAAATCTACACTGACAAAAAGGTACCAATTGACCCTCGGAAACCTTTTTATCAATGAGGCCTCTATTTTCTTCATTTTCCATTATTTTCCTTCAATTTCCTCCTCACATGCAACCTATGACCTTTCAGCTTCCTTTTCTCCAAATTTCCCTTATTTTCATAGATAAAATGTGCCAAAAATACTTTTTTCCTTTTAAATTCCTTAGCCATTGTCTTTTCCAATTTATTTAGACATAATAAACCAAATGAACACCCACACTAGGATGCTTTATCCAACATTTAGCTTGGAATAAGTGTATCTGAATCGTGGTTGTTATTTTTCCTTTATTAACTTTTATTACATGGAATTTTCACCAGGGTTATTACAATAGAGTAGGCCTACAGAAGGATAGGTTATCCCAAGCCAATTTAGACTAGGCTAGGATAAGCTAAGCTAGAGTAAGATAGACTAGGCTAGGATAGAATATATTAGGCTAAGCTAGAGTAGGTTAGGCAAGGTTAGACTAAAGTCGGCTAAGCTAAAGTAGGATAAGGTAGAGTAGACCAAGATAAAGTATTTTACACTAGAGTAGGCTAGTCACTCAAGGCTAACGTAAAGTAGGCTAGCCTAGATTACGCTAAGTTATAGTATCCTAGCTGTAGGCTAGACGAGGCTAGGGAAAGTTAGTGTAGGCTAGGCACAGTCTAGGGTAGGATAGATTATGCTAGATGTTGTAATCCTAACTTACAATGCACTTACAAGAACAAGCTACATCATGACAAAAACAAAAACACATGCACAATAAAGAATATTATTTTGGGAAGGAATTTCAATCATCTTTACATTAGCTTTCATACCTATTTATACATAGATGATGTGGTTGCAGTGATTGTACCCATTCTAACCAATCAATCATGCATTCACCTTTTACCCTTTATTACATACATTTACTCATATAGATAGGATTACTTACATAGTCATAAGAGGCCCCTCAACATCTCCCCCACCCTCAATTCCTTACTCTTCTTAAGCAAGGATGCAACAATGTCTTAAAGCTCTAATTTTTGTAGAAGTATCATTACTATACATCAACCATGCGTACCGATCTACATAGGTAACTCATCCACAAAAACTACCATTTGGATAAGAAGATGTGGGTATATATCGCTTACTATGACTTCTACTCGCTATGTGGCTATATATTGCATATATCAGCTCTCGGCCATTCTCTACAGTCTCTCTACCACACAAACTACTCCTCTAACCAGGAATCATCAAGAAAATCCTCTCCAATGTAGGTGCCTCTCTTACCTCTCTCTACGGATGATTCTAGCATGTGATTATCGCTCCTAGGATTTCCTTTTCATACTATAAATTAGTGAAAGTTTGCACATCAAACATCCTACTCTTTTCCACTATCACAACCCAAGATCCATTCTGCAACTTCATACCTGGTGGGCAATCAATATCTTCTCATGTTGTCATAATTTTGTACCTTCAACTACAAAAAAAACAAATCAACTACAACTTTCTCTATTACAAGTAATTCTATCAAAAAAATTCAACTACTTGGATGCTCTGAGTGAAAAAATTTGTATGTTTCACATTTAATTTTCTTTGTAATTATAATATATGTTATGTTGTTCTTGTCTTCTTATTGGTAGCTTTATTTTTATGGTTTCTAGTTAATGTTGATGTGTTCTTGCATTATTTAATGTTTTGTATAATGAATGGATTGGTCGATTTCTTGCTGCTTACTACTGAATTCTTGGAGTCTGTAATTAAATTTATGAAGGATAAATTTAACTTTAATAAGAGATACTATTTTTTGTTAATGATTGATCTATTCACAATAGTTGTTTATTTGATATCGATGAATGCCAGTAGGAGGTTGATCTCATAAACTAGACATTTATTTCAATTACAAAGGTTGAGAAAATCATCTAAATTAAACAACGCTCACATTTCACCCTCCCCTAAATTATGACTCCAACGATTGAATGAAAGGCTTAGTCCAAATATAACTCAACTTAGCTATCCTTCATGTAATATTTTTCTATGCAAACTCTACCATTGATTACAGACTCATAGATTTATTAAAATTACAATGCATCAAGAGGATCATATGCTTCTATAAGAGAAGAAAATAAGGAAGATCAAGTCTATGAGAGTCTTGTACTAAAAATCAATGTCACTACCAACAAGAGCATCCATTATCTACAACATTAGAATCTTAGTTGAATAAATTTGTCCAAGTAGGTTTTGCACTAATGCAGTTTGATATTTTAGTTGACTACTTCTTTACATAGGACTTTAGCCAAGTTGAATTTTGCATCGGTTATTCACTAGTCAAGTCGAAATCAAAGCCGACTCTCCCATATGGTCAAATTTGATTGAAATATAATGAAGTAAATAAGGTCAACCAAGATTTTTGATTTCAATTTCGACCAACTCACTTCAGGTAGCATTTCTCATATTGTGCCATTTTCTTCTTATATATACGCATATCAATTTGCAGCTTGCACATTTCTTCCAAGTCCACTTGTCAAAAAAATTTATGATTTCTTGATTATCTTCACTTACATATTGTGATAATAAATAGTTAAAGTTCATATCTATAGTGCAAGTTTCTTTTTCAACAATATTTATGATAACAAGTCTACTTTATTGATATATTAACATTGAATTTGTAGCTACTTGGAGTTGGTGAAAACCTTTTACACTCAAAAATTTCAAAATAAATTACACACTAGTAAAGACACAAAATAAATTTCTCATGGTACAAACAATCCTTCGTTCTCCCACATATGGATTTCAACTTCCTGTATGTAGTGTGGAAATCCCATACCAATATTCAGAGTGATGAAAGTATATATCATTTCATTTTAAGTGGCAATCAATTTTTCCCATAGTAGTTTTAAAATGTACATGTAGTCTTTTTAATCAAAAAGTGACCAATATCAACTACACAAACCTAGTTACCCAACTCAATAACATATTTGAGGTAAGTCGATCATTTCATATGTCAACCAGGTCAACTAGTAGAATGGTCGAATTTACCTTGAATTATTTCATATCAACTTTCTAAGAGGTCGAATAATTATGATCACCAATATGTGTCAAAAATTTTATTGAACCTCCTTCATATGCCATGTTTTTCTCATCATGCATTTGATTAACATCATGCATCCTCAACTCTTGCATCCCTAAATTTAACATCACCTTGAAAACAATTGATTGTTGTCAGTGATTTCAGGAATAACACTATGTAGAGTATGTGATCCATCCAAAATAAAAGAAAATTAGAAAACGTTTCGGATGGAAAATCTATCCATTATCAAGGACCGAAGAGAACCATGAGAGTCAATGAGTGTTGGATAGCCTTTTTATAGGAAAATTTTTTAATGTTGGATTAACGGTCACAAAATAAAATTTTAAATTATATGGACCATTTTGATCTTTTTGAATAGTAATGATTAAAATATTATTTATTAATTATAATAACATAATAAAATTTATAGAGAAGAATAGAATAGGAATTAGGAAAAAATATAATATCAAAAAAATGGGGATATAATTTTTAATTTTGACAAAAAAAAGGAATTGGATTAACTAATTTTAGAATTAGTTGAAGAAAATATTAATTAAAAATGAATGTAATAACAAGTATATTGAATTATATTTTTTTTGAATGACCAATAGGTTTAATTTAATCAAAAAAATTATTTCATAAATGAAAATATAAATTGAACATTACAAACAACATGAGCTCGACAGAATTGAACTATGGACAACAAATCACCCTTCATCTGGTATAAGTGAAAAAGCGTCCACATAGGAGTTATAACCAAGGTTCTAATCCCACATGGTTAAACTAAATTATAGCTTTGAGGGACTTGAGAGTGAACTTTAGAGATTCATTTTCTTCCATGGAGTTCTTCGTTGCGGATGTTAGAGACTATTTTTTGTTTATGATAGTTTTGTGGTTAACTTCTTGTGAAGCAATGAGTCTATTGAGGTGCATTTCTCCTTCTGTGAGTTTTGTGGCCTAATTTTGATACCACCATTCTCTCCTTCAAATATGTCTGGTATTTGGATATTGATTGTTGCAATGATTTAAGCAAGTCGACTAAATTGAATTAACGATAGTCAGACTAGTTCAAGTATTAAACTCTTATCCAACATCAAATTATGTCCATAAATCAATTTTTCTTCCTTCGACTAGCAGTGCATTGTCGAGAAATAACTTTACGGCAAAGTCATTGTATGTCAGCCTTGACCAAGAAGGATCAAGTAGAAGTATTTCTACAATCCCGACATAAAAAAAAAAACAAAATCAACCAACATGTCTAACAAATTGCTAAGATTCTTCCATGCATATAGCAGTTATATTTTTGAATGAATCATGAGCATAGTTTTCAACAATAATTTTAAAAATAATCATCTACATTATTGCGTAAATATTTTTATAATTAAATATAATAGCAAGTTCTTACTTATCTATTTTTTTCATTTTAGTTGCTTATGTAGATAGAGCAACAACCATGATCAATACTTCATGTGCGTAATGTACATTCTTCAAGAATCTCCTCAAATAGATTTTTTCATAAACCTCTCTTCACTTGCAAACTAATCCTATATGGTTTATTTGTCTAGGTTCATTCACTTTTTTCTTCTTATAGGTTTAGCCCACTCCCTCATTCGTTGTTGTTTTCACCCATCCAAATGAAGGATACAATGGTGCCGCATGTTGTAAGCCAAAATTACAATGCAAATACAAGAAATCGGTCTTGGTCGAACCTTAAATATTAACCAGGGATTTAATAAAAAGCAAAAAGAGAATTTATCAAGGTACTAAAAAGACATAGTGATGCTTTCTATTTTAATTACTCAAACATGAAAGGATCAATCATGAGTTGTGCACACATCACATATATATGAAGGAAAGATCTAGACCCTTTTTCTAACCCTAGTGTTGGATGAATCCAACACTAAGAGAAATAGTAAAGGAGGAATTATCGAAACTACTCACAACTGATTTTATTTATCAAAATTCTAATAGTTAGTGGGTTTCTCCCCTTGTTCTAGTACCCAAGAAAATGGTAAATGGTGAATTTTTATATATTATTTATAACTTAACAATGAAACTTATAAATACCATTTTTCACTTCTTTTCATTGACGAGGTCATGGATACTTTAGCAAGAAAAAAATATTTCTATTTCTTGTCTGGATTTAGCAACTACAACTAAATTCAAATCGCATTGGAACACAAATATAAGATTACATTTACTTGTCCATGGGGGAAATTTGCATATCAAGTTCTACCATTTGGATTGTATAACTACTCTACCACCTTTCAACGAGTTTTAATTGGTATATTATTTGATCTGATACATGAATATGTGGAAATATATATGGTCGATTTCACAACTTATGGTGATTATTTTGATGAAACATTAGCTAATTTGGATAAAACATTAATAATATGTAAGGAAACTAATGTGGTCGTTAGCAATATCAAGTGTTAAATGATGTTAATGAATAGTATTGTGTTAGGACATTCCATTTCAGAAGAAGGTACTCAGGCGGATCCGGGAAAAATTAAGGTGATATTAGATTTACCTACTACGCACTCACAAAAAGAAGTATGCAGCTTCCTAGGACGTGTCGCTTACTATAAACAGTTCATTGAATTTTTTTCTCAAATTGATCATCCATTATTTTCTCTAATAACAAAAAATTTAAAGTTTGTGTGGACAGAAAAGTGCCAGCATGCTTTCAAAGAATTAAAGTCTAAAGTGTCAAAGGTACCAGTTTTAAGAGGGCCTAATCAGTCCCTCCCATTCCATACTTCCATATATGGCTTAGATGCCATTATAGGAGTTGTGCTAAGACAACTTAAAGAAATAAACACGTAAGAAATCTACTACGTTAGTAAAAATATTTTGTCTGTGGAGCTTAATTACATGGTAATTGAGAAGGAGTTCCTTTAGTAGCCATCTATTCAATAAACAAATTTTGAAATTACATTATAGGATATATGTTAATATTACAAATTGAACATGTTGCAATCAAATATTTGATGAATAAGCCAATTAAAAATATTAAAATGACTATATGGTTGTTTTTCTTACACAAATATGATACATCATCTTAGAAAAACCAAGAAAATATAATGTTGTGGATGATTTCCTCTCTAGAATCTCGCATTTAATGAAAATGAGCCCCATATAGAAGATTATTTTCCTTATGATCACCTATTTTTGGTTTCTACTAACTCTTAGTAGTTTTCAAATGTCACTAACTACTTGGATGCAAGTATACTTCCATGCCATCTCTCAGCAAAAGAACGTGAAAATATTGTGAGAAAAAGCTAGAGATTCTCATGGATTAATAGATGTATATTCTACACATGCCTCAACCTCATCATTCAGAGATGTGTAAGAGAATATGAAACCTATGAGATCCTAAAGGCCATCGATAAGGAACAATGTGGAGGCCACTTTTCTAATAAGAAAACAAGGTATAAGGTACTTCATCATGTTGTACTAAGTGTTGTCATTGATTGGAATTGGATGTTTGGCATTGGAGATTGTCGGGAAAATTGTTGTCAATGATTTCAATGAGGTAGTCACTGATGCCAAGGTCAAGGGAATTTGGATGGTATTTGAAGTAATTAGTTGAGAACTATGAAAATTTCATTATCACAACAACTGGAAATTATTTTTCTAATTGTTAATTTATTTAACAATTTATTTGTTGTCTGCTACGGAAAATACCAAATAATTCACATTATGATATTCACAGATAAAACTTCATAAGAAAATAGCATTGGAAACTAATAAAATATAGCGCGCACACACACACACACATAAAAATGACACAGTTGTTTTTGGACAATTTTCCTCGGAAAAACCCAACTTGGGAAAATCGGTGTAGCAGCTAAGGGTTTTATTATTATGTTGCAGTAAGAAATTTTGAGTAAAATACTATGGATGTTGAAATATGGCTATCATGTACAGAAAATACTGGAAAAAAACCTAGAGGGATATTTACCCTCACTCCAGGAAATTTTGGCTCTCGACTGTCATTGAAAAGAAATTCATCCAATTGGGTTTGTGCAGGCTCTGTGTCAACTTGATGTTGCCTATTATAACTATTGCTTGAATTGACTACTAGTCTATTTTTCCTTCCTGCCGCTGACTAGCAAAATGTCTCTCTGGAACTCTGGAACCTCTTCCTAGCCTCTAGAACTGAAAATATCTTCCTTCCCAGCAAATCAAACTGCCTTCTTGAGGCTCATAACTTCCTCTGCATAGCCTCCTGGATAAATCTCGACCTCTTTGCAAATGCACTCATTGTATCTCAAAAATCTCCTCTAGCCACACTGTCTCTGCTTCGATATCTGGCTCTCTAGAAACTGTTGTTTCTCTCTGGAAATTGATCTGCCAAGGAAATTGAACTGTTGAAGTATGGTATTCATCACCACATTGATCCCTTCTTATATCTTCCAATTGGGGCTCCAATGGCCAAGATTAAATCTTAATCGATGGCTCAAATGATTTTTGGATTGATCCGTGTGAGTTTCTAGATAATTATCACCTTGAAATAATTAATTTTGATTGATTTACCAATTTTCCTAAGTTTAGACTTACGAAACATTAAAAAAATAGGTTCATAATATAATTAAGTCATATTTAGGTGGAATTTCGAGAAATGATTTCTAGGTATTGGAGATCTCATGTATTCTAGCCTCTCCACCAATTTTAGTGACTAGAACACATCCGATGATAAAAAAACTAACACACCCTCTTAGTGAGGATTGTGTTCTCTCTAGTGTTGCACATCCTTCCACAACACTCTGTCTCTGTATCACCTCTTGTCACGTTGTTGATGTATCGCCATTGTTTCCCATAAAATATTGCACAAATATGATGCTACATCTATGTTGTTGCTAACAGTTTTGTACTGCTTCCAACTCTGTATCTACAGTACAACTCCCACTCATATGTTTATGCTAAAACTACAACTACACAACTCAGAAGCCTCCAATATAATGAATCAATTGTGTTTATTATGATTCATATTTCATTAGAGTCTCTTACTTCTACTAGCATCTGCACTGTCACTGGATAATATACATTGTTGTTGACTCTGCTACTGATCCACCTGCTCTATTTCCATCACTGCACTACGCTCCTCATCATCTGACTACAACTAGCCTAAAATTGTCACTCTATTACTGACGATATTAGCTGCCATTGATCCATCCTACTACTGAATACAGTGGTACCCTAAAACCAGGTAATGATATATAAGGTTGAATCCTCAAGGACCCTTCCCAATATTTTTAACTCTCTGGGGCTACAACACCAAATCACCTCGCCTCACTCCTGGAGGTATATTTTCAAACATAGAAAACTCTTCCTCTAGCCTAGAGTAAAGCATGTCTATTTTCGTTCAGGTTTTAGTGTTGGTTCTGCTTCATCTTCTTATCCTTATTCCTAAGAGGAAATTGAGTACTGTAGTGGCCAAACTCACCACACCTGAAGCACTTGACCTTTGACGTGTCCTTGTTCTTCTTCTTATGCTCCTGTTTCCCTTGACTAGGACCCTTTGATGCAAGGGCCACATTCTCCTCTTCCTTATCACTCTTCATGACCTTATTGTTGCTACCGCTGATGATGATCTTTACTAGAGCTCACCTCAAATCCTTATGTTGCAGATTGGCCCACGTCTTGTCCCAACCAGACAAAGTGTATTTGCGCAATATAATTTGGAAAAAATTTCTAGTCCTATGAGACACTTTTTAGTTCCAATAGTACATGCTTTGTGGGTTGGGAAACCTCCCCAATGGCTAATAGTTGATCTCAAACCTCTTGAATCTCAGTGAGGAAGGGACCTATGTCATGACCCTTCTACATCATGATGGTTCTCATATTCTCTTTTCTAAACATCTTTCATTGCTCGGACTAACTCTAATATAGCATGGAGAGAGCCACCCACATTTCTTTGTAAGTATTCTTGTCATAAATATATGTGAATTTATGATCTTGGACTCCATCAAAAATCATTTGTTTCACCTTCACCATTTCCTTCTTGTACTCCTTTGGTTGATCTGCATCCTAGGGAACTGCTACCACATTGTTCATGTAGGCTTCTAGGCCATATTCATCTAGAAGGAAGGACATTCTAACCTTCCAGATGATATAGTTTGAGGATCCCTCCAACCTCTCCTGATCACTAAGAAAAGTTATGGCCATCTTGATTCTATCAAAAGCTCCCTCTTTCCCTCTACTTGGTTGTTGGTTCTGCTATACGCACTCCATTATGGAGTGAGAGAATTTGCACTCAGCTACTACCAATTTGCTGCTGGAAAATCAGATTTCTTGGCTAGAAACCCTCTAAGAGAAAATTTCCCTCTATTTTGTGTGATTTTCTCTTCCACCCAATGTTTATTCTACAACTATAAATGGCTACAAAAACCTCTATGTCCAAACAAATATATGCTTGATGAAAATTTGAGTTATTGTTGCTCCTAATGACTACTGAAATCATTGTCCTGGGAAATTTTTTTTTTTTGCCAATCATGCAATTGAAAAAAAAAATGTATACCCCAATAATTCATCTTTCCTGTCAATGGACTGTGCTGCCTCTAGGAATTTTGGCCTACTTCTCCTTTGGAGCATCAAAATTGTAATATTCCAAAAATTTAGCTTTCAAGTAAATGAAATATTATAGATTGTTTTTCGACTAGGTAGGTGAATAAGTGGGTAGGGAGGCCCATAAATCTCCTTAGCAACAATAAAAACACTTCAAGTATGAAATGAGGCCATCTAAACATCTAAATAAAGCACCTTTGAGTGTGAACAGGGGATGGAGCATGTTGAATAGGTCAACTTTGACCAAATCAATAGTGTTGTTATGGAGGAGTGGACATTTAATGAGCAACAACACAGTTTTGGAGGGAGATTGATTGCATGGAGGTAGTGACCTAATTGAGTGGGGCCAAGGGTGAGGAAGCTCATAACTTATATAAGGAGGAGGATGGCAGCCATATGGGGTTATGTTTGAGATTATTATTTTGTATATGGTATGTTTAGACTTTTTTCTCTCTTCACTTGTTCAACTAAGATTGTAGTGTTGTTTAGCACAGGGTGTTCCTAATAGGGAATCCCACCTCTTTCCTTGAGAGGCCTCTTGTAGGAGTATTGCACTACATTTACACACTCAGGCTTAAGGCCAAGCTACAACTTTCTTCTTCAGCACAGTTTCTGCAAAATATTGTGTTGGGTTGCAGGGTGCAGCAGTGGAGGATTATTTTGGGTGACTTCAGAGCTATTTTTGCAGGGGAGGAAGGTCTCCTTCCATTGGAAGGCCTATAAAGAAGCCCCTTGGGAATTATTGACATATTTGGCATCATTCCAAGGAGTATTTAGCCCCTAGAGTGTAGTTTCAATCCAGATCTACGTTATTTTAGAGGAGTTGTAGGGGTGGTTGCAGTGGTTGACTTGGGAGGTGATTCCTTTAGTGGAGGAGCCATTATTTCATCCAGAGAATATATTGGAGAAGAGCTGTAGATTTCTACATCGGCTTCAGCTATATCTTCTCATTTCTATTGTTGCATAATACCTTCAGCCCTAAGGCTACAACTTACATTGGCACATTGTGTGCATTTTCTGGAAACCCTATTGGGTTATCTTGGAAAGTTGATCTAGTGCCCAGATCTATATGTCTAGAATCTATTGGGGCCTATATCATTATTTTTATATCATTTTATGATCTCCAGCTGTATTTATGCTTAATATGACTATGCTGTAGCAACTCTCCAACATTTTGTATTGTAGCAGTAGCTCATATTTGGGAGTGATTGCTTATGGGAGGCTTGTTTCCTCATTGCATATGATTTATGCCTCACTATTTTGTATTGATTTGTTGTTCTTATACATAATGTTATGGCTCCATATTGGTCTCCATTGTTGATGTGTTGATTTACACTTCTATTTTTAGTTTTGTGTTCATATATTGCTGCTTCCCCATTTGGGAATGTAACAGTGGTATCAAAGCATAATATTGGCTCAGCCTGTGGATTCAACCAATATGTCACCATAAGGAGAATCTTATCACAATAAGAGAAGATGTACAGAAGGGACAAATACAAGACTCTAGTATTTGGAGGAAGGGAGGAAGAGGAGGTCTCAAAGCTTCTTTTTCAAACTATGCAGAGCATAAACGAAGATATCAAGAAGATGAGAAGGGAGATGTGTAGGAAATATCCAAAGGAGTTTGAATATGAAGCAAACCATAGATTTTTACATGATGAGTGTGAGAATTAAGCCACACAATCTGATCCAAAATGCATTTTTATGCCCATACTCATAGCAAGAGAGATGGAGGAAGAAGATGCACCAAAGGAGGATACTTTGAGTGACTATCTTCAGGAGTATGAATCTCAATCTTGGAGATTCAAGGAGCACTTGAACTTCCCAGGGTTTTTCAAACTAAAGGAGAATAGAAGGTCTAGCAATCAAAACAAAAGTAGAAGAGGCAGATTATTTCTACCAAATTTTGATGGGTCATCCAAATGCACAACCAAGGATTGGATAGAGCAGCTAGACTCATACTTGCATCTACATCAAGTTTCAGAAAAGGAAGCCCTTAGGATAGCAGCACTGCATCTTGAAGGTCAGGCTTATACTTGGTGGTTTTATGAATATTCTTCATTTATTCATGAAAATATAGCTACTTATGCAGGATTAAATAAGATATTAGTGAAGAAATTTGATGAAAAACAATGTGAAACATCTTTGATTGAGCTAGCCAAACCTAAACATTCAAAACCTTTGCATGAGTTGGAAAGATCCATTATACCAACTCCACTCTAGATTTCTATTGAATGGTATAGAAACTTGTATGATACCTTGCCAAGGGCAAGATCCCCATTGCAAAAAGAGCTTTCTTCTCAAAAGGAAGACATGGAGATTCCTCCTTCAAGGGAAGACCATGATCTAGGGTCTCTCATTGTTGATGAGGTGTTCTCAAATATTGATGAGGAGGAAAAGCATAGAGGAAGTAGCAGCATTGTCACTTCAGGAGGACAACCATCACCACATGGAGATGGGAATGAAGCTACTACTTCAACTAGAGGAGTTTTTACATCTTTGCAAAAAATTACCAAGGAGCAGCATGTGACAGTAGTGATGGGCAGTAAGAGCTTGAAAAAAGGAGAAGAAGAAAAGGTGGATCAACATCAAAGGATGGAGACCATACACCCTTGTTTATTTTAGAAGGTTTATATGTAGAAGAAGAAGATTGGTTTGCATAGTGAAAGGAGGGACAAATCCATCCACTCACCTATACAATCTACTTCAGACTTTGATGTCTCATTACATGGAGGCATTCCACCTGGGAGGCCACCAGATCAGGAGAAGAGAAACATCTCACAACCGGTTGCACTACTCATTGATCCAGGAGGGGTGAGAAACTTGGGAAGATTTTTCATAGTGCAGAGATTCTTGGGTAGACTCAAGGAGGAGGGAGACATTCTCCCAATATCATCATTACCCACTCTCATAAGCTATTACGCGATGGGAGGAGATTTTTATCGGATGGAGGATGGCACCATCATGGTGCAAAGAGACCACTCCATGGCATTGGAGAACTGAAGGATACTTCCACAAAGGAAGGAATCTTCCCCATTTGGTAGAGGATGGTGGCCACTCATGCATGCACTAGCCAGACTTAGGATATTTTGGATAGGTGATAGCTTCCTATGGAAGACTAGCCTCCAAAAGCTTCAACCTTCACTTGAGCATGAGCAGTTACAGGAGGGGCAACAGGAACATGTTAGCAGCATACCAGTGTTTGAATTTGGCATAGGATATGTCAAAGAAGAGGGCAGCCACATGATAAGGGCTACACAGTATGGATCAATAGTGCTGTCATTAGGGAGTTTAGATCCTTATTGGAGATCCCAGCTATTGGTGGAATACTCCAAGGATATCCTTACATGCAGGATACTTGATGACCAGTTTTTAGATGGTATATACACAGTGAGAGATAGGGTCATATTTTATCAGGGTAGGATCTTCTTGATTAGAGCCTCAAAGGTCAAGGATAAACCACTACATGCAGCCTATGAGATCTTGCTCTCCAATCCCATTGGTTTCATTAGAGAATACCATACTATCTTGGAGGGATTCATGTGGGAAGACCTCAAAGAGGAGATGCACTACCATATGAGGAAGTGCATATATTGTTTGGAGGTTGAGGTGAGAAATAGCTATTGGGAAGAGTTATCATCACCACCTCCTTACTCATTGGGTGTGAAAGGGAGCTCATCCATTAGCTACCTCACTATCTTGAACAAAGTGTATGGTAAGGATTGTATTTCTGAGCATCATAATATACTTACTATATACTTTAATTTTCTTACCACTCATGTGTAGGGCATTGCTCCAAGAGGGGGCACTCTTTATTATTGGCTTCATGGGCTACTTGGGGCCATGAGCAGTGATGATGTTGGCCACTCCCTAGAATATTTTGGGGAGATGATGTATTCTTCATGGTGTGATTCATTGACACCAAACATCATACACCTTCTCCAAGCATGCAAGAAGAATGGGGTAGCAAAAAAGTGGTGGGTGAACACTTGTTATATCATGTTCTATTGCAGTTAGGAGAAAAACTATGCTGGTTGCACTTGAGGGAACATTTCCCTTCCCCAGTACTACACATGGCAGCTTGCATGACTTTGATTGTGATCCCATATGCTGATGATGTTCTTATCTTTGTTGGGAACCTGATTGGAGGGAAGGCACATTGGTTGGATGTGTCCATTTTCCACACTTTTTATGCTTCATGCTTCAAGGGGAGTATGGGAGATGATATGTCCACGACAATAGATCACTTGTTTCTTTATGAGGTGAGCCATATGATTGTTTGGAGCACTTGGGAGATGCCTCTCATGAAAATTTGGGAGGAAATTTTCTATGAATTACCATGATGGAAGGTGATTCATTTCATTTGGATGATAGCATGGAGATGGGAGTCTCTCATTGAGAATGAGATCCCCTATGCTTGTCATCACTCCTACCTTGAAGAGGCCATTGAACAACAAGAAATTTTCCATATAGACCTTCCATTTTCTCATGATGAGAGCCACTTGGTTTATCCACCAAAGGCCAACTTGCATATTTGGGAGGAACCATTGGGAGATAGAATTATTATAGAATATCTGAAACAGTGGTGGAGACTATTTGATGAGGAGGCCACAAGAGGAGGAGGAAGGAATTTTGTTCAACCCTTATAGTTGCTCTAGGACAAGCAACATTTTGGAGGGGAGGACTGTAATATTCGAAAAATTTAGCTTTCAGCTAAATGGAATATTATATATTTTTTTGCCACTAGGTAGGTGAATAAGTGGGTAGGGAGGCCCATAAATCTTCTTAGCAACAATAAAAACACCTCAAGTGTGAAAGGAGGCCATCTAAATAGCTAAATAAAGCACCTTTGAGTGTGAATAGGGGATGGAGCATGTTGAATAGGTCAAATTTGACCAAATCAATAGCACTGTTATAGAGGCGATGACATTTAATGAGGGACAATGCAATTTTGGAGGGAGATTGATTGCATGGAGGTAGTGACCTAATTGAGTGGGGCCAAGGGTGAGGAAGCTCATAAATTATATAAGGAATAGGATGGCAGCCATATGGGGTTATGTTTGAGATTATTATTTTGTATATGGTCTGTTTAGACTTGTTTCTCTCTTCAGCTATTCAACTAAGATTGCAGTGTTGTTTAGCATAGGGTGTTCCTGATCGGGAATCCAACCTCTTTCCTTGAGAGGCCTCTTGATGGAGTATTGCAATACATCTCTACACTCATTCTTAAGGCCAAGCTACAACTTTCTTCATCTACACAATTTATGTAGAATATTGTGCTGGGTTGTAGGGTGTAGCAGTGTAGGATTATTTTGGGTGACTTCAGAGATAGTTTTGCAGTGGAGGAAGGTTTCCTTCCATTGGAAGGCTTGTAAAGAAACCCCTTGGGTTTTATTGACATATATGGCATCCGGACAAGGATTATTTATACCCTACAGCACATTTTTAGTCTAGATCTATGTTATTTTAGGGAGGAGTTGTAGGGGTGGTTGCAGTGGTTGATTTGGGAGGTGATTCCTTCAGTGGAGGAGCCATTATTTCATCCGGAGGATTTATTGGAGAAGAGCTATATATTTATACATCAGCTTTAGCTATATCTTCTCATTTCTATTGTTGCATCATACCTTCATCCCTAGGGTCGCAGCTTACATTGGCACATTGTGTGCATTTTCTGGAAACCCTCTTGGGTTATCTTGGAAAGATGATCTAGTGCCCAAATCTATATGTATAGAATCTATTGGGGCCTATATTAGTATTTTTATATAATTTTATGATCTCTAGCTGTAGTTATGATTAATATTACTGCATTGTAGTAGCTCTCCGGCATTTTGTATTGGAGTAGCAGCTCATATTTGGGAGTGATTGCTTATGGGAGGCTTGTTTCCTTCTTTCTACTAACTGGGAAAATGTCACTTTGGCACTCTAGAACCTCTGCCTGGCCTCTAGAACTATAAATTTCTTCCTTCCCATCAAATCGAATTGCCTCCTTAAGGCTCTATGTTACCTTTGCACAACCTCCTAGATAAATATTTGCCTCTCTACAAATGCACTTGTTGGATATAGAAAACTTCCTCTTCCATCACTATCTTTTCCCCTCAATGTCTCTGCTTCGATCTCTCGCTCTCTAGCAACTGTTTCTACTCTAAGGAAATCAATCTGCCAAGGAAATCAAACTCTTGAAGTGTGTTCTCCATCACCACATCGGTCCCTTATTATATATTTTTATTGGGACTCCAACGACCAAGATTAAATCTTAATCGATGACTGAAATCATTTCTAGATCGATCCATGTGATTTTCTAGAGAATTACTACCTTGACTTAATCAATTTTGATTAATTAACTAGTTTTCCTAATTTTACACTAAGGAAACATTAAAAAAATAAGTTAATAATCTAATTAAGTCATCTATAGGTGGAATTTCCATAAAAAAATTCTGGGTTTTGGAGATATCATGTATTCTAGCCTCTTGTCCAAGTTTTGTGACTAGAACACATATTATTCTATAGAAACGAACAATATCCATAACAATAATAGGATATATGGTGAAGCCATAAAAACTATGATTATTGGTTTTCAAGCACCATCATAGTTATCTTTCATTACTTTCTTGAACAAGTCTTTAGATATTGAAAGGAAATCACAGTAAGGCCTTTTATGTGTAGAGGATCGAGTCATATGTCTATGCAAGGTGCTTATTTGGATAGTCCCCTGGAAGAGCTTTCCAATTTATGTAATACTTAGAAAAACTCCTAAGGGTTGGAAACATAATGTGCTTAATAAGTTCAGAGGTTCGAGCTCTTTGTGAAGAACACAGGTAGTGCGTGGAAAAAGGGTGAATGCTACACTAGTTCAAACTCATCTAGATATTCAATCCCATCAAGATATTTTGGGATTCATGTGTATAAGCGTCTTGAACCAAAACCCGTATTCAAAATGCAAGATGTAGGTGTAGGAGTGTCACAAAAGAAACATAAGAAAATCACTTATACCCAACCTTTCCTATTTAGACAGGTTGATGACATGGTGGGAAAACAAATTCTATAAAGTGATGCATAGATGGTAGTGATTGTACCTATGTGATGACATGGAACTCCATGAAGGTGATACATGGTAAGAAAATTTGGTTCCTTTAGATGGCCAAGTCGATGAAATCCATGTGACAGATGGCATCCCTTAGATGTTTCCATGTGGCACATCTACGGGATTTATGACAGGGTTCGTTTTTATAACGAATTTCCTATTGTATAGAATTTTTGAAGTTCTATTCAAGACTATACATTGGGACCCAAAAGGAGAAGTAGTTTGGTAGTTTGAGTATTCAAGTTATTTGTTCAAGCGCATACATTAGAAGGTTCAGACTTGAATATGAGCATAAGCACGTCAAACATAAAAAATTCAAGTCATCATTATGTTCGAATGTAAAAAATGTTATGGTCTCCAAGAGCTTAGACAATTGGAAGTTGGTGTCAATTTTTGTTATGAAAAATAAAAGGAATAATTACACAATTTGACAGCTGAGAATTGTGTGAACAATGGATCCAATATCGTGACGAGAAGTGATGGATAATAGCCATAAGAGAGTAATATAAATGATAGATATTTCATAAACAAATGTGTGTGGAAATTTTGCATCTCATAAGAATAATGTGAAAAGGAAGAGACTATGGTAAGTAAGTATTAAATATGAGGTTTGACACTGTATAGATCATCACAGAGTGCCAAAATTATAGAATTGAAAGATCTCAAGTTGGACACGAGCTAACTTAGAGATGAATTACTTCCTAAAGAAATAAAAAATTAAATGAAGTACTTTCTCGACTCCGATGTGAATTGAATGAAGTTCCTACTCTCGAGTAGTGTGGAATTCATATTTGAACAAAAATCCACTTTGCTATGAAAATGCGTGTGATAGCCAATGTGTGTATGTTGAAGAGAGTTGAACATAGAGTGAGAGTAGCAGAGCCTGAGAGAAAGAGAAGTGTAGAAGTGTAGTGATGTGTATGTGATCATGTGTATCTACAGAAGAGAGAAGAGCCCTGTTGAGGCAAAGGAAGACTTCAGAAGAAGAGGTGGCTATAAGGGAGAAGAAAAATTTATCAAAAACAAAATTGAAGAACATTGTCAATTATCTGAATTTCAAAATCTATGAGTGTATATATCTCATTGAATAGAGAATGTTGTTGCCTATACATATTTGAGGTTGGTGCCTCTGAAAATTCTGTGCTTGTATATCTAAATGGGTTTTGGACTCCTGTGAGTAGGTGCTCACAAATATTTGACTCTAATTAGATTTGGCTCTTTGAATTTATATCATAACAAATACAAGATTTGGTGGTGTTGTGCTATGCAACAACTTCCCCCCCATTTTTATTTTCAAAATAATTAAGACCTTTGATAAATAAGAAATAGGGACCCTTCTTAAAAATATATTTTGTTTTTGATAAAAATCAAACTCCAAAAACACATCACCACTTTTATTAAATAAAAAACATAAAAATAAAAATAAAAAGCAATTAATAAAACATCCTTATCGCAAATCGCATTTTCGCATAAATATTTTCTTATTAAAAAAAACGTTAAAACAATGAAATAATGAAATCCTAATTTTGTGATCGCTGATTTAAGGTTTCACAAGCAACATTACAAATCGCATATCGCGGATTTTCGTTTACAACTTTAAGCAATTCTCATCAAAATTATGATTCTTCGATTTTGCGATATTGCGATCTTGCAATATCGTGAAATCGCATATCGCATAAACAAAGGGCGCGATGTGATGGATTTGACAGGTTTGAATAAAGTTTTTACTCGAAGATAAATCATGTCAGGAAATATTAATTGTGTTTTATCCTCCCAATGTAAACATTTTTTGATTCGTTATGATTAATTAATAATATAGTTGTTTCCCAGATTTTTTTCTTTCAAAATAGATCATTTCAATAGATCTTCCATCATTTGATCATTTACTCTATCTTTAATAAGGATTTCCCTTCAAGATATGTCCATCCGCGAAGTGATTCAGAAACACGACAAACAGATTGTTGCAGAACTCAAACAAGCAGGAATGTCGCCTATAGTCTCTGATACTGTCTGCACTACCGATGGAGGAGCTACTAAGTGGCAAGTTATTTACACTATACTCGAAGACGAAGAGCCAGAAGTAGTGGAAGTCACGGCGACTGCCAATGATGCAACACCCTCAAACTTACAGTTCAAATATATTGCATTCTCTTTCCTCCATAGGATAGCAGCAAGGACTACTCTTCTTCCATATATCGACATGATTAGGTGGGTGCTTGAAAATTCAACAATCAAAGACAAACAATTAAGAACTTGCAAGAATGAGATTCTAGGTTCTTTCAGAGGTGAAGATCTAAAAATCATGTATAAGCTGCCCGAACCGCAAGACACCTACGATAGTCAGTTTGTTGAAAAATTTTCTAAGAAGAACGAAGACCCGTTCAAGGAAATTCAAGGTTGGAGGAAACTAAACAACAAGTTCAAATATGATAAAACAGGTATGTGTCCTATCGCGTCACTTTCAAATCCTTATAATTTTGTAGCAACAATGCTATACAGATTATATGTTCTACCTAATAATACCAAGTTCTCCATAAATTGGCTTGCCCTAATTGACTCTTGTGTTAATTCCTTCATAATGAATTGGGCGACTATCCTTTCTGAAAATCTAGTTAAGGAAATTAATGAATATCGCCAAACGAGAACTTCCTCCTCCAAATCTGTTCCCCAATTTTTTATGAGTGCGTATATTTTTTATGCCATCTATTTTTCTACCAACTTTCTAGTTATGGGATGGAAATGGACTCCTGAAGATCCTACCCTAATACATTTGAGTCATAAAGAGATATGGGAGCATAATTATGCACCACATTTCCATAGGCTATGTTATGGAGTTGTATTATCGTTACATCAATTTATGTTTGACACAGTGAGCCCTAGATTCACTAAGGAAGCCCTTGTAGACCTTCAAATGATAGGAAGATGTTTTGTTGAAGAATAATTTTCATATATCAGAATTTTTGGAAGCTCCACTCCCCCGCATTCTTCCTTTATATGTTTCAGATAAATTGATGGCAAGAGAAGTCACTTACCAAACTGTTGGTAATGTACTCACTAAATATTTGAAAGACAGTAAGAATTATTTATGGCCAAGTTTCCCAATTTCATTTGGTTCATTCACACTCAGTCATTTTAATCATGCATTGAAAGAATTTCAGAAGATTGAGCTTTTGAAGCTCCCCGTTTTACCCTCCAGACAGTTCGACCTAGAAGATATTGCTAACAAATTTACTCTGTCAGTCAAACTCAAACCTATCATACACACGGATGACAGATTTGAAGATATTTTGCAATCTATTGGGACTTTTGAGGAAATCCTAATTTTTCAAATTGAACCTGAATCCAGAGGAAGTACAGAAATTCAATGAATTCAGAGAACAAAGACTCAGAAGGATCCATCAGGATGTTTTGATTACCAGTTATATGAATAAAGCAAGCCAAGAAATCAGAGCAGAACAATCAGATTCACAACATCAAAGTGAATTAGATAAAATATGTACTTCATTCAGCAATGCATTAACAAATACTCCAGAAGCACCATCTTCACATAAAAATACATAATTTCAAAATCCACAAGGACAAATAGTTTCAAAAAGATAAATCATTGAAACTCCTGAGATAATCTCCCAAGACACAAAAATAATTCCTGCAAATCCTACTGATGAGATTATCCTCAAGGTGACTGATATTTCCCCACTGGATGTGTTCTACAACCCTCTTCATAAATCTGTAGTAATGAAACAGAGGAAAAGAAGAAGGATTGAAACACCCTCGGGAAATGAAGTTATGGAAGTAGTATGGAAAGATACTCCATCAAATCCAATTGAAAATTTAACTCAGATATCTCAATTCGTTGGTGCATACACCACTGCAACAATTGTTATGGCAGTAGAAGTATCCATTTTGGTCCAAGAAAAGGATGAAAAAATCATGCAACTACAACAACAGCTAGATGAAGAAAGAAACAATTTACATCAAAAGGTGGAATAAAAACTCCTCGGATAACAGGAAGAGATGGAAATTCTTAAGATAAGTCATGAAAATGACTTATCTAGCAAAAATTCACTGATTGAACAATTGAGAGAAGATCGTACCAAATATGAAGGAATTCCTACTACAGAGGAATTCATAAAAGAAGCATCGACATTAAGTGCCTTACTCTCAAAACAGCAAAACCTGTTTGTTGTACAAATGTCAGACATAAGTCCACACCTAGAAATCAGTGAAAAATTGACTAACACAGTCATTGATCAAAGAATTGAGTTCAATGAACTCAATACCAAAATATTTGATTATATTAAATGGCCAGATTCAGAAGAAGGGAGAAAGTCAGATCTACCAAAGATCAAGGAGACTTTCAACTATATTCTTTTTACTGACTGGGATGCACGAGTGAAACAAGTAGAATTGGCCATAGCCAAAGAAGCAGGTATATAAAAGAATATGGTCAAAATTATTAATCACATATTACATACTTCTGGTCTGATTAAAGAAGGAAATCAAAAATCTGTTCCTAATATCAGAGATTTAGAACAAAGTTGGAAAGACGTAGGTCAACTCCGAGAAGAAGCACTTACACAGCTAAAGAAAACTGATTGGGAAGCATACTGGAAGCTATTGGTCAAACATCACAGTCATATCATGACACTGAATTATTCTATGAATTCTATACAGAGAATACAACCACTTTTACTGGATGCTATATTTATTGCACAAATGAAGACACAGTTCGGCAAACTTCCACAAGTTCAACCAATGTCCAAAATTTGTGAGCAGAAAAGTAGAGCCGGCAGTAACTTATCATCGAACATGATTATTAGTTTGTTTGTTTTTATATAATTTCAATTTTTAGCAATTAGATACTAAGGATAAGGAAGGTTGTTTGAAACCACCTCATAAGATATTTTGTATAAACTATTTTTTGTAAGTAGTTCGTATAGTATTTAAACCATTCTCATGCATTTAGAGAAGGGTCCATAATTTTATTGAGAAATTTACAAAGAATAGTTTATTGAAAGTAAGTTTGTAGATGCCTTGATGAAATAATGGAACACGACCTTTTTAGTTATATATCATTTTGTTGATCACTGTTGATGCACTTCTGTATTCTTTGAAAGACTTATTGGTAGAGGAGTTGAATGCGGCCTATTATCACTGATCAGATGAACATGACAGTACACATCTGGTACTATTATCATGTATGCTAATTTTGTTTTGAATATTAGTGATGAATCCAACTTTCATGAATTATATATGAAATCAATTATTTTTGTTTGAAATATCAGTTGCACTATTGTACGATATAAATATAGAAATTGGTTTGTTTTATATATGATCGTCAAATATATGCGATATATTTTACATCTTGTTTTGATTAAGTATTTCTCAAGAGAATCATCTTAAAAAATTATTAATCCTATTAAATCTGTGATGATCTAAATCATCACAGATTAAATAGATATCATTTTAGATCACATAAAATTGGTATTATCCCGGGTTAGAATAGATTAGACTTAATTCAAAGTTTTGCATTCTAGAATAAATTTGTTTTAGTTTTTAGTAATTCTTTATGCAAATATTTTGAGAGAAATCCAAAAATCATACAAAAACCCAAATCTGGGAAACTGGTCCCATTACATCCAGTCGAAGCAACTATCCCAAATGGAAAAGGAACCGCTTTAAGGTCCAGACCAGGTGGTTATCCCCTTTGTTGTTGCCACAGATTTCTGAGGCCTGAAAATTTTTGGCTCTAGAAGGAGGGCCTAACTATGAATGGAATAATCTAAACCTCGAAGCCCTCATAAGAGTCAATCTCCCCAAAATCATCCTACAACTTCCCGATAAAATTCTAAATCACCAACTCAGAAATCGGAAATTCTAGAAACTTTCCGTTCATCTCCTGAAATATTTCGACAGACATCTGATTCAGAATTCACTCCTGAGTCTCCCGAAGTTCAGTCTTTAATTTAGAAATTAGAAGGAATATCAATTTCTGCAGAAAATCCTGTTAATCCAGAAGCTTCTAAAGAAAGTGTTACTTCACTATTTAGAGAAATTGGTATATTAACTAGATCCAAAAGTGAGAAACTTGGAATTCCTCCTTTCGAATTTCCAATAGAACCACATGCAAAAAAGTTTCTATATCCATATCTAAGTCATATACGAGTGAAGTCACATAAAATTTCCCTTTAGTTACTTCCTCACATCCTCTTACTCAATCTACATCTTCTTATTCTTCCATTTCCTTTACTCAAACAATCAGTACTATCACAAGTAGTAATGTTCCAGTTGTAAATTCTTCATCCATTCCCCCTACTTCTAGATCTACTTTTGTATCTTAAAAAACTTAAAATCCAAGTATGGCTAATCAGACTTGGATGAATCCTGGTGTTGTATTGATAGCAAATCCAGATCCTCTTCCGGATCATCCAGAAAAATGGTTACCTAAATATAATCCAGATGATCGTCTTCCTGCGGAAGAACATATCAATAATTTTATGTTAGCCATGAATCTGAATGGAGTTGCACATGAAGATATTGTAATCATATTTTTTCCTTATACTTTACAAGGATCTGCAAGATCCTGGTACTTTTCACTTCTAGCAGGATCAATTACCGATTGGGAAAATTTTGAACAAGTTTTTCTTGCAAAATTTGGAGATGATAGAATTGTTGCATCTTTAATCAATGCCCTTTCCAATCTAAGGACAAATTCAGGTGAAAGGATCAAAGGTTTCAACCCCAGATTTAACAAGTTATTAAACAAGATCCCAACTACTTCCAAGCCTGCTGTTGATATACAAATAGAATGGTATATTTCTTCCTTACCTTCTAATATAGCTATTTTTGTAGATAGATCTGGTAAAGCTACCCTTTTAGAGAACAAGAAAGAAGCCCTTGTTGTAGAGAAAATAATCTTGGCATTAGAAAAAAAATCAGAAATAGAAGACAAGAAATCAAAGAAAGTCACATTTAATCAAGATGCTAAAAATAAAGTCTCGAAAGATCCATTTGATCTTGAAGGTCTTCAAAAAAGTATTAAAGAATATGTCAAATGACATGATTGAAATAAAGAAATAGGTTGCTGAAATGTCAGCTCCTAAGAAATCATTTCGCCCATTTAAGAAAAACCCTTCTTCAACATCTCAGCCTCCAAATGTAATTTCAAATGCTGAATCCGATCAAGATACTGAAGATCCCTCACCATCTGAACAAGAACCAAAATTTGAGGAAGAAGTTGAACTGAATGGGTTATGGGGTTTCATTCTTCCCTCAGAAGAAGAAAGAGAAGTTATGCCTGTGTCTACTAGAATAAAATCTTCTCCTGATTCAACTATATCAAGTCAGAAACAAAAATATCCCCCCGCAAAAAAGAAAAAAGTAGTCAAAAAATCTAAAACTCTCCAAGTAAATCCTATCTCATCTGATCCTATTACAACTTCTAAAACTTTGATAGTTTCAGATACAGTGGGATACAATATAGTTGAAGATATGAAAAAGACCAAAGAAAATATTTCACTACATGAAATTACCAAACTCAAACAACAATAGAAAATTTTACTTAGAGAACTTAAGGAAAACTCTGTAGATCCTATACAACCACCAATTATAGCCCAAGCTTCTAAAGATATGGGAAAACCTCCATCATCTCGAAATAAAGTAAATCCCAATGATCTAGTCTTAATTGGCGATAGATCTATTTCTTACACTCCTCCTTTACTTTTGACTTATGAGATTTTTAACAAAAATGTTCATAATTGTCTTATTGATTCAGGAGCTTCTTCAAACATCATGCCAAGAACAGTGTGTACAAAATTGAACATCACTCCTCGAAAATCTATTGTACATATAGTTCAATTGGATAGAACAAGAGTCGAAGTTATTGGAGAACTATTGTCAGTATCTATTAGATTATCATCCAATCCAAAGGTGCTGCAAGTAATCGATATTTTGGTCGCGGACATCCCTGAATTTTATGGTCTTATTTTAAGCAAGGATTGATCTGAAAAGTTACATGGATATTTTTCTACCGATTGGTCACACATGTGGTTACCATACAATGGGAAACCAAATCAAATCAGAATTGAACGCAAAAAAATTATGAAACATACAATCACCGAACTATAAGAAGCAAATGAATTTGTAGCTTTCACCAATAATATTATTGGAAATTATTCAGCTGAATTGTTTCTTGGATCATTCAATGCTCAGATTTTACCTTTTGTAACAAACACTGCTATTTCTCAAATCAAAAACTTTTCTCAAATAGACACTTCTATATGAATTAATTTTAGCAATTAAAATCCAAAACAGTCTTTATTTTGGACTCTATACTTTGATGGTTCAAAATCAAAATATGGTGTAGGTGCAGGTTTCCTTTTAATCAATCCACAAGGAGAGAAAACAATGCTATCTTTTAGACTTGAATTTCAATGCACAAATAATACCGCAGAATATGAAGCATTGATACAAGGCCTGTATAAAGCTATTGGATTGAATGTTAAATATTTGCAAGTATATGGAGATTTTTAAATAATTGTTAGACAAGTTAGAAATACAATTCATTGTATTTATGGACATTTGAAACATTATCAAACTTGAGCTCAAAATATTACTTCTCATTTTACTGCATTTAATATCTCCACAATTCCTAGATTACAAAATGCAAGTGTTGATTTACTTGCTAATGTAGCATCTAGACTTATACCATCCGAAGAATTTAGCCCAAACAGATTTTCAATTGAGTTAATTTTTAGGCCTTCCATTCTTGACAATGTAACAAATTGTAGAGTATTCAATAATGATACAGATATAGTAGACTTTCTTACATCAGACAAAGCTTATGAAGGTCAAATCGTAGATGAACATGAACATGATTTACAGATTGAGGATAAACAAAATACAAATTCAATTCCTAAATCTGTAGTCAAAATGGAAGATCTCTTTTATTTGAAATATAGTTTTAAGAAGACTACCAATTCAAAAATACAGAGTTATACTCTAAAATTTGAATTGATCAATCTTGGTACACCAGAAAAACCTCAAAACATCAACTTAGGTCCTGGTTTAAAGCCTGAAGAAAGGATGTCATTCATTAAGTTATTGAAAACATATAAATTATATCTTTGCATGGGATTATTCAGATCTTAATACATATGACACTTCCATAATTAAGCACACCATACCTATGACCTCAGATGATAAGCCTATTCAATAAAAACTTAGAAAAATCCACTGAAATTTAGAAAGTCAAATTAAAACTAAATTAAATAAAATGCTCAAAGCCAAAGTCATTTTTCCTGTTAGACATTCAAAATGGGTGTCAAACATGGTCCCAGTTAGAAAAAAGAATGGAGACATTAGGATTTGCATTGACTTTAGAAATTTGAATAAAGCTTGCCAAAAAGATAATTTTCCTTTGCCTACCATGGAACAGATATTATAGTCAGTTGCAGGATCTGAATTGATGTCTTTTCTTGACAGATTTTCAGGATATAATCAAATTATGGTACATCCGGATGATATATTAAAGACAACATTCAAAATAAAGTTGGGAACATACGCATACCAAAAAATGCCTTTTGGGTTGATTAATGTTGGTGCTACATTTCAACGTGTTATGGATATAGATTTCAGAGGACTAATCAATAGCTCAGTTGTTATATACTTAGATGACATTATTGTTTACTCTGAGCATTAAATAAATCATGTTAATCACCTAAAACACATTTTTGAAAGATGTAGAAAATTTGGTATTTCCTTGAATCCAAAAAAATGTTATTTTGCCTTATCAGAAGGTAAATTATTAGGGTTCATTGTTTCTAAAAAAGGAATCTATATCAATCCTGATAGGATTTAGGAAATTGAAAACATCCCTTTACCACATAGTAAAAAAACGATGCAATCATTTTTTGGACAAATTAATTTTGTAAAAAGGTTTGTTCCTAGTTTTTCCCAACGCATCTTATCCTTGCAATCAATGATCAAGAAAAATTAAATTTTTAAATAGGAAAAATAAGAGAGAAATTATTTTGAGTTGATTAAGAAAGCCATCATTGAAGCTCCCTCTTTAACAACTCTTGATTTTCTTAAACCATTTGTATTATATACATTTTCTTCTGATACATCATACGCAACAGTTTTGACACAGCTAAATGATCAAAACATTGAAGCACCAATTTCATTTTTTAGTTCTAACCTACAAGGTGCTGACTTGAATTATTTAGCTATGGAAAAACAAGCTTATGCTGTATTTAAAGCTTTGAAACATTTTAGACCTTTTCTCCTAAAAATGCATACTAAAATAATAGTACTTTACTCAGCAGTAGGAAATTATTAATCCAACGAAAAGTAGGAGAGAAGAGAGCAAATTTGGTTACCGCACTTCAAGAATATGTTGTAGAGATACATCCTGCTAAAATTGTTAAAGGACAAGGTATTTGTAGGATGTTAACTGGAGCCTCTCATTTACCAACAGAATAAGATCAATCAAATGAAATACAACTGTCCGAGGTATGCCTAAACGATTCTTAGTCACAATATGCTGATCTGAAAATTTTCTTAAAAAATGGATATGCTCCATTATATCTCAATTATATAGTGAAGCGTTCTCTGAGGCTTAAATCAAATCAATATCAACTCATAGATGATGTGCTACTTAGGAAGAATTATGATTTTTTATTATTGAGATGTTTAGAAAAAACTGAAGCTGGAAAAGTAATGCAGGAATTACATGATGGACCAGCTGGACGTCAATTCGGAGGAAACACCACAACTCATAAAATTCGGCATGCTAGCAAGAGTGGCTCTATCTATGATAAATGAGTAAAAATATATGAAACCAATTTTAGAGAAAACCTACTTTATCTTTTTAAATCTAAGTACTAATTGATACATATACCTATGTATTATCACTGAAGGGGTTAATTAAGAAGAAACGAGATAGGTAAATAGATTACATTCTGAAAAAATAATGTTTAATTCATGAATCATATAATTTTTATTATTATATATTTTTCTTGTATTGAAAGTTTAGAAATATCAAAATAAACCAATCAGAGATATCTGGTTCTCCCAAGAGAATCGCCAATTGTTGTGCTATGCAACAACTTCCCCCCATTTTTATTTTCAAAATAATTTAGACCTTTGATAAATAAGAAATAGGGACCCTTATTAAAAATATATTTATGTTTTTGATAAAAATCAAACTCCAGAAAAACATCACTGCTTTTATTAAAAAAAACATAAAAAAACATAAAAGAAAAAAATAAAAAGCAATTAATAAAACATCCTTATCGCAAATCACATTTTCGCATAAATCTTTTCTTATTAAAAAAAAAAAGTTAAAACAAAAAAACAACGAAATCCTGATTTTTCCATCGTTGATTTAAGGTTTCGCAAGCGACATTATAAATCACATATCGTGGATTTTCGTTGTACAACTTTAAGCAATTCTTATCAAAATTCTGATTCTCCGATTTTGAGATACTGCGACTTCTGCGATATTGCGATCTCGCGATATCGCAAAATCGCATATCGCATAAACAAAGGGCACGATGTGATGGATTTGACAAGTTTGAATAAAGGTTTTATGTGAAGATAAATCATGTCAGGAAATATTAATTGTGTTTTATCCTCCCAATTTAAACAATTATTGATTTGTTATGATTAATTAATAATATAGTTGTTTCCCAGATTTTTTCTTTCAAGATAGATCATTTCAATAGATCGTCCATCATTTGATCATTTACTTTGTCTTTAATAAGGATTTCCCTTCAAGATATGTCCATCCACAAAGTGATTCAGAAACATGACAAACATATTGTTGCAGAACTCGAACAAACAGGAATGTCGCCTATAGTCTATGATACCGTCTGCACTGCCGATGGAGGAGCTACTAAGTGGAAAGTTATTTACACTATACTCAAAGACGAAGAGCTAGAAGTAGTGGATGTCATGGCGACTACCGATGACACAACACCCTCAAATTTACAGTTCAAATACATTGCATGCTCTTTCCTCCATAGGATAGCAGCAAGGGCTACTCTTCTTCCATATACCGACATGATTAGGTGGTTGCTTGACAATTCAACAATCAAAGACAGACAATTAAGAACCTACAAGAATGAGATTCTAGGTTCTTTCAGAGCTGAAGATCTAAAAATCATGTATAATTTGCCCGACCTGCAAGACACCTAGAACAGTCAGTTTATTGGAAAATTTTCTAAGAAGAACGAAGACCTGTTCAAGGAAATTCAAGGTTGGAGGAAACTAGACAACAAGTTCAAATATGAGAAAACAGGTATGTATCATATCATGTCACTTGCAAATCCTTATAATTTTGTAGCAAAAATGCTATGTGGATTATATGCTCTACCTGATAATACCAAGTTCTCCATAAATTGGCTTCCCCTAATTGACTCCTGTGTTAATTCTCTCATAATGAATCAGGAAACTATCCTTTTTGAAAATCTTGTTAAGGCAATTAATGAATATCGCCAAACGAGAACTTCCTCCTCAAAATATGTTCCCCAATTTTTTATGAGTGTGTATATTTTTGATGCCATCTATTTTTCTACCAACTTTCCAGTTATGGGATGGAAATGGACTCCTGAAGATCCTACCCCGATACATTTGAGTCATAAGGAGATATGGGAGCATAATTATGCACCACATTTCCATAGGCTGTGTTATGGAGTTGTATTACCGTTACATCAATTTATGTTTGACATAGTGAGCCCTAGGTTCACTAAGGAAGCCCTTCCAAACCTTCAAATGATAGGCAGATGTTTTGTTGAAGAATCCTTTTCATATATCAGAATTTTTGGAAGCTCCACTCCCCCGCATATTCTTCCTTTATATGTTTCAGATAAATTGATGGCAAGAGAAGTCGCTTACCAAACTGTTGGTAATGGACTCACTAAATATTTGAAAGACAATAAGAAGTATTTATGACCAAGTTTCCCAATTTCATGTGGTTCATTCACACAGTAATTTTATGTTGGGAAAAATACTGAGAGGGGGGGGTGAATCAGTATTTAAGACTTACTCAAAACTTTTTACTTTTTCTTACTTCAAAACACATACGTGACTTTCCTGAATCCAACTCGTGTATACACGTGGATATACTTAATAAAACATGCGTATGTCCAGCAATCTTATTATGCAGATAATTCTTCACTTATATCATTCCATCATTCATTCATTAGATGTTCAATAAGCTGTAAACATGTGCAGTAATAACATAATAAACCATCACACATAAGCAACACACATGAACACCAGGATTTCAGGTGGAAACCCAAGTCGGGAGAAAACCACCGCTTCCATTGTCTCAGCCTTCAATATTTTATTATAGAGAAAACATCTTCCAACCATGTACTGGCACAGACTCATACCAGCACGCAGGCACCCACCTGCAGAAGGCTACAACCTTCTCTCGTTTACCATCCTCTCCTGGAAGGGAGCTACAACCGTCATGCACACTTCTCCGGGAAGGGAGCCACGACCCCTTGCTCTCGTTTACCAGCCTCACCTGGAAGGGAGCTACAACCCCCTGACTGAAGGCTACAACCCTTAGCACCACCATGGACCACGTTTCATAAATTTTCACACTGGATCCAAAAGATTTCTTTAGAGCACAACTCGTTAAAAGCCACTTTTCATCATATTTTCATACTGGACCCACTCCACACATTTAAGCTCAATCATACATCAAACTGATACATTGACAGATAGCAGTAAACCAACAGAACAGATCAGACATCTCATACCACAAACTTCAGCAAACCCTAGTTTTGCATACGCGCTTTCCTTTCACTGATACCGCGTATATACGCGCCTTCGACCATACAAACCCGCGTATACTTCTGTACAAATTACAGAGCTAATTTTACTTCCCATACGCGCTTCTCGAAAACATGCGTATATATGTACCATTTACGGCGAACTAGCGTATAGTTCTTTAGACATTTAGGTCATTGCAATTCTTTAGAACAGATACATCACTCAGATTTTACCCTTTACTTCAGACAGATGTTCACCTCATCTCAGATCTAGCAGATACAAATACATTCCAGATCTATATTCCCTTCTTCATCATTTCTTCATTGGTGCATCATGCATTCAGATCTATCATCAAACTGTTACCCTTTCCATTCGGATATACTTCAGAGAGAAGTATTCATTCAAGCTCAGACATCTTACTCACACTCATACTTTGCACAATGAATTTATTCTCCTTATATAGGTTTACCCTTTTTCAATACCATGAGCCAAAACCACATTACTTCCGATGGTATTCCTGGACGGGACCACATAGACAACCCAACGCTCAATACAATGGGTAAATACCATGGTAGTTACCCCTGGTTTTACATATTTATAGCGCTTTTGACCATACGCGACTTGGCACGTTATTTCCCACGTGCATACGCTACTTCGACTAAGCAAACCCGCGTATACCTTGAGACACACACTTTTCATCATTGTTCTAACACATACTGAAATTCCTTTCATCATTACAACTGAGTTGCTCTGTAGACACATCATATCACATCATATTTACATCATTAATTAGTATATTAAGTCAGTTTCCATCAAGTACAACTTCATCAAGTAGGTTGCCATCATCATCTTCAAGTGTTGCCATCATCTTCATCAAGTGGGTTGCCATCAAGGACAACAATCTGCATCATATTGCCAACAATCTCCCCCTTTGGACTTGATGGCAACCACGATGGTGTTTGATCACATACAGATAGATACATTAAGCATAATGATGTTTCTCCCCTATTCAAACACCATGTCACTCTCCCCCTTTGACATCAAGGGAAAAGGGAAGATCAAAACCAACACAAGGTTTTTCTCCTCATGTAGATAGAAGAGCGTTGTAGATCTGATGTGTATTGAAGTTACCATGCTCCCCCTGAGTTCATGTTGAATCTTCAAACATATTTTTCAATGAAGTACATGACTCTATGACCTTCCTATCACCAAGGACTCATACATACATCAAAGATCCAACCAAAAAGGGTTTACACATTTTGAATCAACTACCCAACCAAGTGGGTTTACAAATTTGAACAAGTCCTTACATGACTGAATATTACAATTTTACATCATAGGTCTCAACATGACCTTTATCATCAAATTACAAATATGACCTTTTATGACCAATATCAGAAAGACCTCAAGAGAGATCATATTTCAGAATCATAAGCCAACAATGCATAATACCCAGCAAGGCTATTGCTCCCCCTGAACCTGTTCATCAGTTTACTCCTTCATCTCCCCCTTAGCTTGTGCATCCTAACCAATATGAAAATAATTGAGGCATCTTCACCCAAAATCAGGGAATGAAATAGAAATATAAGAGCCGAAACATCACCAAAGACTCCAAATAGCATCAGAGATACCAAACAGCACCACAGCTTGTGATGAAGAAATCCTAACCCAGAAAAATTGTCAGCAACCACACATACGCGGTTTTCTGTGTATGAACTCGCGTATATACGCGACTGTGTTTCAGGAAATCTGCGTATCCAATTCCATCTTCTGTATTTTAACCAGATCTGATCCTCTGTGAGGTAGAGACAGTTTTCAGCTTCTTTCTGAGATATTTGAATGCTTCCTTGGAATATATGAGAGCAGATAGATAGGACAATGTAGTTGTGTCTTTAAGTGTCATCCAATGGTTGTAGCATAAGCACATTAGTAACCAAGCCTTCAAACTCTTTGCAGCATCAACATAATCTTCCCAAGAGGAATTATCATACCAGAAGAACTTATATAATAAACAATACGTGTCAAGCAATCATTCTTGTGATCTGATATTACAAAGATCTTCAAGATTTATCAGGATCATGATGTAACATGTGTAAGAATTAAAAAATGTCTAAACCAGCAACAAACTCTACATGATCTATCCTTATCTCTGAATCATAAAACTTCCATCTCATCCATGTGTGAAAGCAAAGAATATCCTTCAGCAAAAAGCAAGCAGGGCTCATCTATAATCTCATCATAAGAAACCATGTAACATGTCATCATCAATTAGAACTGAGTAATAAGTAGATACAATTCCAATAGTGCAATCATTAATAGTCATAATGATGCTCCCCCTGAACCTATGCTCCTGATCTTCAACTTGTCATACAAATTTTCTTATCATCAGTGCATACGCGTCTGTCTCCACTGGAACTCGCGTGTATACGCGACTTTAGTTCATAAAACCCGCGCATGGAGAGTGAAACACCTTCATCTCCCCTTGAATTTGTACCACCTGTACCTGTATTCTTCACACCAGATGCTCAGTCATAAATAAACATAACCAGAATAACCAAAACATTCATGAGAATCACCATACATCGCTCCCCCTGTGATGATACATTACTAATCCCTATAATGTATCTCACATTTCTCCTGCAGTCATTCAGAGAAGTAAGCTTTAGAAGCGGATGACTGCTGTAGGGTCAGTATTCCCTACGTTTCTGACCGGTCCTCCTTCTTTTTCCAAATTTTACTGAACTTTCTAATTGTGTGCTGGAATTTATCCAATTTCTCATATATCTTCATCCTGCATTCTTTTTCCACGTGTCCATACTTGTTACAAGCAAAACATCTCATGTGACCAGAGAAGTAAGCATAAGGATCATAGTGTGTTTCTCTATTCTTCCTTATATTGCAAACAGCTGCTTTATGACCATACTTGTTGCATGAAAAACAATATCCCTTGAAGCAACCAGAGTACCTTTCTGAATAGAATCTATTTGATTGTTACTGAAATAATCTGCTTCTGCAATTTGCTGCAACATGCCCATAATTATGAAATTTAAAGCATTCAACATTATTGAATGATTTCCTTTGAGAATTCATGATTTTTGGTTGACCTTTTGTTTCTTTCAACACATGAGGTTTTGCTTTGACATCCTTTGAATCTTTAGCACTTCCTTGCGAACTAGATTCTCCTTTGACCGTTTCATGGAAACCCAAACCAAGTTTAATAGAAGGAGACCTTTGACTACTAAGAATATTATCCAGAATCTTAATACTATCTTGAAACCTCAAGAGTTTATCCTTTTCTTCTAATTTACCTTTTAGAATGTTTACCTCAACCTTCAAATCTTGGCATTGCTTCTTCATACATTCTTCTTTCCTTCTTCCTTCTTCTACTTGCTCATTCAATTTTCGAATCCCTTCTTTCAACCCATTTCCTTGTTCTTCAAATGTTTGTATAAGTTCTTCATTCTTCTTATTCGATGCTTCGAGTTCTGCTTTCAGAGAGATGATTTCTTCATTCTTCTTATTTGATATTTCTGGATCTTCTTTGAGAGAGATAAGTCCTTCATTCTTCTTGTTTGATTTTTCCAGATCTTCTTTGAGAGAGATGATTTCAGCTTCAAATATTTCATTCTTCTTATTTTATTTTTCCAGATCTTCTTTTAGAGAGATGATTTCTGCTTCAAATCCTTTACTTCGATTGGATACATCATCGTACATCCTTTTCAGTCTAGAGACCAAATATTTGTAGGCAGATTCATTTTCATTAAATATTCTTTGTTGATCTTTGATAACTTCTTCTAGGTCCATAGCATTACTTTCACTATCTTCACCATTGTTTGCACAAAGAAGAATATCACAAGAACAAAAATCACTACCTGTTTCATCTTCTTCATTTTCTGCTGCACATTTTTTATGAGATATCTCCTTTCTCTGAGTTGCCTTCTTCTTTTGCATCTTTCCCATTGTGACGGATCTCCTTCAAGCGATCAAGCTTCTACAGAAGGACCTGCTTCGATACCAATTTTTGGGAAAAATACTGAGAGGGGGGGGGGGGGTGAATCAGTATTTAGGACTTACTCAAAAATTTTTACTTTTTCTTACTTCAAAACACATACGTGACTTTCCTGAATCCAACTCGCATATACACGTGGATATACTTAATAAAACATGCATATGTACAACAATCTTATTATGCAGATAATTCTTCACTTATATCATTCCATCATTCATTCATTAGATGTTCAATAAACTGTAAACATGTGCAGTAATAACATAATAAACCATCACACATAAGCAACACACATGAACACCAGGATTTTAGGTGGAAACCCAAGTTGGGAGAAAACCACCGCTGCCATTGTCTCAGCCTTCAATATTTTATTATAGAGAAAACATCTTACAACCATGTACTGGCGCAGACTCATACGCACGTTGTGCACCCACCGCAAAAGGCCACAACCTTCTCTATTTTCCCACTGAAGGAGCCACAACCCCCCGCTCCGTTTACTACCTTCTGAAGGGAGTCATGACCTCTGCCTTCGTTTTACCACCCCTCACCCGGAAGGGAGCTAAAACGCCCTCACTGAAGGCTTCGACCCTCAGCACCACCATGCGGACCACGTTTCATCAATTTTCATACTGGATCCAACACCTTCCATACAATACATCTTGTAGGCCACTTTTCATCATATTTTCAGACTGGACCCACTCTACACATTTAAGCTTCAATCCACATCAATAAGATGTTAAAGAATACGCGAGAACAATGTATTATCTGACATCGATACTCTTTAAAGCCCTAATCTTCATACGCGCTTTCCTTTCATTGATCCTGCGTATATACGTGCCTTCGACCATACAAACCCGCGTATACTTCTGTACATATTACAGAGCTAATTTTACTTCCCATACGCGCTTTCTCTTCAGCAAACCCGCGTATATACGCGCTTACTCTGCGGCGAACTAGCGTATAGTTCTTCAGACATTTAGGTCATTGCAATTCTTCAGAACAGATACATCACTCAGATTTTACCCTTTACTTCAGACAGATGTTCACCTCATCTCAGATCTAATCATTCCATAAACAGATCTAGCATATACAAATACATTCCAAATCTAGATTCCCTTCTTCATCATTTCTTCATTGGTGCATCATACATTCAGATATTTCATTCAATTGTAACTCTTTCCATTCAGATATGCTTCAGAGAGAAGTATTCATTCAAGCTCAGACTTCTTGCACACATTTGCACAATGAATTTCTTCTCCTTATATAGGTTTACCCTTTATCAATACCATGAGCCAAAACCACATTAATTTCTATGGTATTCCTGGATGAGGTCACATAGACGAATCATTACTCAATACAATGGGTCAATACCATGGTGGTTACCCCTGGTTTTACATATTTAGAGCGCTTTTTCCCATACACGACTTGGCACATTATTTCCTGCTTGCATACGCTACTTCGCCTAGACAAACCCGCGTATACCTTGAGACACACACTTTTCATCATTGTTCTAGCACATACTGAAATTCCTTTCATCATTACAACTGAGTTGCTCTGTAGACTCATCATATCACATCAGATTTACATCATTAATTAGTATATCAAGTCAGTTTCCATCAAGTACAACTTCATCAAGTAGGTTTCCATCATCATCTTCAAGTGTTGCCATCATCTTCATCAAGTGGGTTGCCATCAAGGACAACACTCTGCATCATATTGCCAACATTTTAGTCACGCATTGAAATAATGTTAGAATATTGAGCTTTTGAAGCTCCCCATTTTACCCTCCAGGCAGTTCGGCCCAAAAAATATTGCTAACAAATTTACTCTGTCGATCAAACTCAAACCTATCATACACACGAATGACAAATTTGAAGATATTTTGCAATATTTTGGGACTTTTGAAAAAATCTTAATTTTTGTCAAATTGAACCTGAATCTAGAGGACGTATAGAAATTCAATGAATTCAGAGAACAAATACTCAGACGGATCCCTCAGGATGTTTTGATTACCAGTTATATGACTAAAGAAGGCCAAGAGATCAGAGCAGAACAATCATATTCACAAAATCAAAGTGAATTAGATAAAAATATGTACTTCATTCAACAATTGATTAAAAAATACTCAGAAGCATCATCTTCACAGAAAAATATAGAATTTCAGGCTCCACAGGGACAAATAGTTTCAACAAAAGAAATCATTGAAACTCCTGAGATAATCTCCCAAGACACAAAAATCATTCCTGCAAATCCTACTGATGAGATTATCCTCAAGGTGACCGATATTCCCCCACTGGATGTGTTCTACAACCCTCTTCATAAAGTTGTAGTAAGGAAACAAAGGCAAAGAAGAAGGATTGAAACACCCCCGAGAAATGAAGTTATAGAAGTAGTATGTAAAGATACTCCATCAAATCCGATTGAAAATTTAACTCGGCTATCTCAATTCACTGGTGCATACACCACTGCAACAATGGATAAGGCAACAGAAGTATCTATTTTGGTCCAAGAAAAGGATGACAAAATCATGCAACTATAGCAGCAGCTAGATGAAGAAAGAAACAATTTACATCAAAAGGTGGAATATCAACTCCTCGGGGTACAACAAGAGATGGAAATGCTTAAGATAAGTCATGAAAATGACTTATCTAGAAAAAATTCACTGATTGAACAATTGAGAGAAGATCTTACCAAATATGAAGGAATTCCTACTGCAGAGGAATTCATAAAAGAAGCATCGACATTAAGTGCCTTACTCTCAAAAAAACAAAACCTGTTTTTTGTACAAATGTCAGACATAGTTCCACACCTGGAAATCAGTGAACAGTTGACTAACACAGTCTTGATCAAAGAATTGTGTTCAATGAACTCAATACCAAAATCTCTGATTATATTGAATGGCAAGATTTAGAAGAAGGGAGAAATTTAGATCTACCAAAGATCAAGGATACTTTCAAAGATATTATTTTTATTGACTGGGATGCATAAGTGAAACAAGTATAATTGGCCATAGCCAAAGCAGCAGGTATATCAAAGAATATGGTCAAATTGATTAATCACATATTACATACTTCTGGTCTAATTAAAGAAGGAAATCACAAATTTGTTCCAGATATCAGAGATTTAGAACAAAGTTGGAAAGACGCAGGTCAACTCCATGACACAGCTAAAGAAAACTGATTGGGAAGCATACTGGCAGGTATTGGTCAAACGTCACAGTCAGATCATGACACTGAATTGTTCTTTAAATTCTATACAGAGAATACATCCACTTTTACTGGACGCTATATTTTCTGCACAAATGAAGACAGTTTGGAAAACCTCCACAAGTTCAACCGATGTTCAAAATTTGTAAGAGAAAAGCAAAGCTGGCAGTAACTTATCATCGGGCATGATTATTAGTTATTTTGTTTTTATATAATTTCAATTTTTAGCAATTAGATACTAAGGATGAGGAAGGTTGTTTGAAAACAGCTCATAAGATATTTTGTATAAACTAATTTTTGTAAGTAGTTAGTATTGTATTTAAACCCTTCTCTTGCATCTAGAGAAGGGTCCATAATTTTATTGATAACATTTACAAAGAATTATTTATTGTAATTAAGTTTGTAGATGCCTCGATGAAATAATGGAACACAGCCTTTTTAGTTATATATCATTTTGTTGATCACTGTTGATGCACTTCTGTATTATTTGAAAGACTTATTGGTAGAGGATTTGAATGTCACTTATTATCATTGATCATATGAACAGGACAGTACACATCTGGTACTATTATCATGTATGCGAATTCTGTTTTTAATATTAGTGATGAATCCAGCTTTCATGAATTATATATGAAATCAATTATTTATGTTTTAAATATCAGTTGCACTATTTTACGATATAAAGATAGAAATTGGTTTGTTTTATATATGATCATCAGAGATATGCGATATATTTTACATCTTCTTTTGATTAACTATTTATCAAGGGAATCATCTTACAAAATTATTAATCCTATTAAATCTGTGATGATCTAAATCATCACAGATTGAATAGATATAATTTTAGATTGCAAAAAATTGGTATTATCCTCGGTTAGATTAGATTAGACTTAATTCAAAGTTTTGCATTCTAGAATAAATTTGTTTTAGTTCTTAGTAACTCTTTATGAAATTTTTTGAGAAAAATCCAACAATCATACAAAAACCCAAATCTGGGAAACTGGTCCCATTACATCCAGTCGAAGCCACTATCCCAAAAAAAAAGGAACTGCTTTAAGGTCCAGTATGGGTGGTTATCCGCTTTGTTGTTGCCACTGATTTCCGAGGCCTCAACAGGTGGTTTTCGTGAAAGGGTTTCCACATTAAATCATTGTGTACAATTATCATGTGAATTCATTCATGATATGATTATCTATAATTATTTGAATGATTGGACTAAATAAATGTAAATATATATATTGACCCCCTCCCCCCCCAGTAATTCCTAATCCCCAACAATTAGTAATTGAGTGGGTTCCTTCAAGAACAGTTTAACCACTGGAAGGTAGACCTACAAGGAATCATCGAAAATCAAGTAAAATATGATATCTATTCGAATAGAGTACATGTATTTGATGGAGTCAATTATGCATTCTAGAGAGTTAGAATGGAAGCATACATAATGCCTCTTGGTGTGGATGTATGAATCACAGTAGAATCTAGTTACACAATTATAAAAACTCCACTGACAATTATTTATGAGAGAAGAGCCTATAACAATAATGCAAAGGCCAAGAATTTGATTGTGGCTAGTCTTAAGCAATCAATGTTGGTAAAGGTGATGCACTAGAAATCGGTTAAATAAAGGATTGGGATAAGCTCAAAAACTAATATGAAGGAGATGATAAGGTAAATTAAGCCAAAATCAAAACATATAGAATTAAATTTGAAAGCCTAAAAATGAACGAGGATGAATCCATTGTTGAGTGTTTTCTGAGTTGATGAAATTGTAAATATTATTAGAGGTGTTAGTGAATACAATAAGGAAAATGTAGTATTTCAAAAGGTATTAATATATATTCTACTAAGATTCAATGCTAAGATCTCAGCAATAGCAGAAATGTTAGATTTGAAAAGCCTCACTATGGAGAATCTCCATGAAACACTTACTTCCTATGAGATGTGAATTGAAGGAGAAATATCATAATAAAAATATTAGCATTAAAAGTCTCAAATAAGAATAAGCTCAAAGATAAAAAAAAATAATATCAATATTTCTCTAGTTATGACTCGGAACAGGAGATGGCTCATTTTGTAAGAAAACTAAAGAGGGGCTCAGGAAAGTATAATGGTAAGCTACCTTTTAAAGTGTTTTGATTTTGGTATAGTATGAAACTTTTCCTTGAAATTCCCATATACTAAGGTTGATAAGAAAATAAAATGAGAAAGAGAAAAAATGCAGATACAGAGCTCAAAAATATCAAAAAAGATACTTAGAGAAAGAATAGATTCTACTCTAAAGAAGATAGTGATACATATGAAGCCAATAGTGAAGAATCCTTTGAATGAGAAAAAATAATTCATTCTTATGTAATTTCAATATGAGTCAAGGTTTGAAGACAAATCATATTGTGAAGGAGCAGTAGACCTTGAAGCGAAACTTGTCAGTTCCTTGGAGGAGTTTACGAAGACAAGGAAAAAGAATAAATTATTGAAGGATCAACTTATAAGAGTAGAAGAAGGTATGTATAACTTTGATAAATAATAATTATCCTTCAGAAAGTCAAATTGGAGAAGTTTTTAAACTCAAAGATATTCTAGTTAAACAATTAAAAGACAAAAAAAAGAGTCATGATAGACTAGAAGATGAAAATGAGGCTCTGAGGTTAGAATTGTCAAAGAAGAGAGGAAATACTAGTTCAAATGCACTGATGAAAACATTATTTCCATAAAGACTTGGATTGAATAAACTAGAATAAAGGAGGACCTCCTTATAAATTGGGTAGTTGAATGGGAAAGGAATTGCCATGAGTTAGAGGCAGAAGTTGTATCTATAAGAGAATATATGGTGAAAGCCAAAGCCAAGATAGATTTAAATCTCAAATTTACTAAGGGTTCAAAATCCTTGGATGAAATCGTCATTTCTCTAATACTATCAGCAAGTAAAATTGGTCTAGAATATGAACCTCATTTGAATTCTAAAAGAGATTTTTTTTATATTTCTAGGGCACAAGCTAAAATTAATTTTCTTCCATGGATAACTGATGCAAAAGGATCCCACAATCTAGGAAATCCCCCCAAATCCGTAGCTACCAATTATTTTTTGGATACTTCTTCCCTAATGTATTTTAGTTGATCTATTATTTGATAAATCTAATGAAGTATGATGCCATGTGGAATTTTTAATGCAATCAAGACTAGTATAGCTTTAAAATTAATAACCACTTCCAGTGATACAATTAATATTATTCTATCATTTAAAAAATTAATAAATTATACATGAAAACTTCAACCATTCACTTTCTACAATAGAGAAATAGAGATCACAATAAACAATAAATAAGAGATAAGAGAGACAAGAAATTAGTCTCACAACTAGGGAAAAACACACAGGGGGAAAACCTAACCAATATTTCCTTATGAGAGTGAAATTTTGTTCATCAATAGAACATCAAAATATTCCAACAAGATTCCAAAATTTTTGACCTCAATAAATGCAAGTAAAATATATTCAAAGGAGAGAGAGGAAAGTCAATGTTGGTCAAAACCATAGTCTGCAATAGAGGGCCTAATTTCAACCTTTGGTGGCTCAAAATAGAGGTTCGAATTTCAACCTTTGGTGGCTTAGAACAAAGGGCTAATATTTGATCAACATAACAAACAACGAACCAATAAAAATATCAATCGAAGGCCTCATTCAAACATTGTGATCAACCTATTAACCACCACCAATGGGTGAACCCTATAAGAGGATTTTTTCTCCTAGATTTATCTTCAACCAGCAGCTAACAACCCCTTGCAACCACAAGATACCTCAATGTTCCAGAGACGAATGAAATTGTTCATGTACAACCTATCCATAGATTTCAAGTTTGAAGGTGGTCCTTCCAACCCTAAAAGTATGGATTTTCAATATGTAATTGGGTGTTCATGCTTGATTTTCTTGGACACATTTGGACATGGATTACGGGGGTGATTATGGAGGAAAGAATGGCTTAGCACATCGATCTATCTGGTGGCTTCAAGAGACTGTTGGTTTCCGGTTACAAATCTAGGAGAAAAATTTCTCATATAGGGCACCCACTAGTGGTGGGTAACACAACCCAAGTCAACAATCCAAAAACAAGACAAAATTTTGGTCAAATTAGGTCAATGAGCCTATGTAATATTTGGCCTCGAAATATAGTCAAAACTTTGGTCAAAAAGATGTAAAATATCCTAGGTAAATGTAAGTCAAATAGAGTAATATATGTTGCTCAACGCAAAACAAAAACCACCTTTGATTCCTTCACACATGTGGATGTACCTCTGTAATTTTCAGATTGAATGATCTGTGATGATGATGCCAAAATGAGCTCCAAAAAATTCATATTTATATGTGGTTTAGGAGGTGTATTTTCCACATGTAGTGCTAACTTTGGTCAAAATATAAAATATGAATTTTTTCCATTAATTTTCCAATGAAAATACTGACCATAGCTACCAAATTTTTCAATAAAATCAAGCACCGAGTCCACAAGAAAGGAGGAGAATTAGATCTATGTGGAAGCACTTAAAGTAAGAGTTGGTAAGGATGAAAGGGTGAAAAATTCAAAGGAAAATTAGAGATGTGACAACTCTATCAAGAGAACAAAGGCACTTATGCATAGATTTGTACACCAGCAAGCAAGAGAACAAAACTTTAATATATCTACTTGATCTCAACAGATGCATCACTTTAGGTATCCAAATTTTTTCTATGGTAGCTGCTATATTTTCATAACTTTGGTCATAAAGATGTTGATTGTAAAGTTGTTAAAATTGAAAGAGACGAAAATGTTAGATCTAGCCACTTTCAACATTACAGATATAGAAAAAAAATTGTTGCACAATGAAACACATTCTCTTCCCTTGTGAATGAGATTGAATGATATATTTTCCAAAACTATGGGAACAAATATAATGAGTATCAAATTAATATGTTTAATTCCACTAGATGGTATGGGTATAAGCATCCATCTCCTCAAAATAATGTGAAAAAGTGGAAACAAAAGACAGAGAAGGATGAGGAATGCAGTGTTGTTTTGTATGCTCATGAGAAAGAAGAAAAGTGGTATGATGTTAGTGTATGTTCCAAGGATATGATCAGAGATAAAGTAAAATTATTTTTTCTAAAATAAAATTTGAAAAGGTAGTGGAAAATTTGGAAAAAAATACTCCAGCTGAAATAAAAGGAAAGGAACAGTTAGTTTGGATGTGAAGACTAGGGCTCAAAATTTCCTATACGTGGACAACCTAAAAAAAATCTTTTGAGTGTTATCCAGATTGTGATAATGGCTATGATGTTATTTTTCAATCAAGGTATTTTGAAATCGGAAGTGCAGAAAATGGTAAGTTGGTAGGGAAAGAAATTGGAATCCTCTACAATGTTTATGTCTTCGATGGTCCATAGTAAAGTGCTACTTATATGAGACATGGTTGTGGCATAGGAGGATGGTTCATGCAAGCTTTTATAGCCTATTTAATATTATCATAATTGAAGAACTCATATATTTAACAAAAATTTGAAAGCCAGAGAGATCAATATGTAAATCTTTCCAATATGGTAAACAAAAAAGAGTTAAGTTTGAGACAAAGGAGTATTGTTCACCAAACCTCTAGAACTGGTACACATATACATTTGTGGTCAAACAAAGAGCAAAAAGTCAAAGAGGTGAGAATTATTTTAATTTTTTCATTGATGATTTCACTAGAGCTATGTGGATCATGTTACTAAAGGAGAAATCACAATATTGAGAAAAAATAAAATATTCAAGGCTTGGGTTGATAATGAGAAAGATGTGAAGATCAATGGATCTACAGTCATACAAATGAGGAGAGTACACTTCAAGGTAGTTAAAATATTTATGTGAAGGACACAGTATCAGAAGAAAATACTTTGTGGAAAGAATACCTCAACATAATGGTGTTGTGTAAAGAAAGAATAGAATCATTCAAGATATGGCCATGGCTATGATGGATGAAAGAAAGGTTGCAAATTTTTTTTGGGGAGAAGCATCTCAAGTTGTTTTTTACTTGGCTAACAGAACTCAACTCTAGTCGAACAATTATAAGACCCCCTATGAGTTGTGGAAAGTAATATGAGCCACAGTTAAGCACCTCAAAGCCTTCAGCAGCAAATGTTATATAAAGAGGAATGACAAAAAATAGTGGTAAATTTGAATCCCATGAAAATGAAGGCATTTTCCTTGGATATGAAATCAAAATTAAAGGCTACAAGTGTTATAAAAAAAGGATTGGAGGACTGAAGAATTCATTGATTTCAGAGTGGATGAAGATGTGCATCATACATCAAATCCTCAAGAGATATCAGATAAGGATGGTGATCATGTTTACAAATATTAAGAACCTGAAGAGATGTAAGAAGAAGATGGATATTTACAAGAAGAAGATGAGGATTTACAAAAATCATATCAAAAACACAAAACACCATCTAGATATGTGAAGAAGAACCATCTTGATAGAAAAATAATTGTAAATAAAGACCTTGGTGTGGGAACCAAAAGAATATTCACAGGCATCCCTAGACAATTTATCCTTGCATTGTTATCCCAAATAAAACCTAGGAACTTCACCCAACCAAGTGAATACAAGTTTTGGATTAAGCCAATGAATGAGGAATTGGACTAGATAAAGAAGAATGGCACATGGGAACTATTTACTAGAACAAAGGATAATAACATCATTGGTACCAAATGGGTGTTCAAGAACAAACTAAATGAATAATTTCAAGTGGTGAGGAACAAAGTCGGGTTGGTTTGTAAAAGGCTACGCCCAAGTAGAAGATATAGGTTTTGAAGAAAAATTTTCTTTTGTAGATAGATTGGAATCCATTAAAATGTTTTTGGAATTTGTTAGCTATAATAATTTTAAAATGTATCAGATGGATCTCAAGTCATCAATCCTCAATGGTGAGTTGGAAGAAGAAGTGTACATTGAGCCGCCAAAAGGCTTTCAACTCTCAGAAGATGAACACCATGTGTGTATATTGAGAAAAGCTCGATATGGGTTAAAGAAATCCCTAATATCTCAATATGTTAGGTTGGATAAGTATCTACAACAACAAGGATTTAAGAGAGGAACAATTGATAGTATTTTATACATTAAATATGATAATGATCGTGCGTTGATCATTGATTTGTATGTAGATGACATCATTTTTGGAAGTGATCTAAAGCAACTAGGACATCAATTTGTTGAAGTAATGTAAAACAAGTTTGAAATGTCCAAGCTAGGAGAGATTTCATTATTCCTAGCGCTACAAATTACTCATTCAGCACAAGTTATTTTTATCTCCCAATATAAATATTTGAAAGAAACTTTGAAAAAGTTTGGGATGGATGATTGTAAACTAGTTTGTACACGTATGGTAAGTAGTTGTAAGTTGAGTAAAGAGGATGAGTCCCCCTTTGTAAATAAAATGACTTACAAGCCCATGATTAGAATCTTGATATATTTAATTGGTTCGAAACTTGATATAATGCAAGTTTTAGGATTGGTGGCCATATTTAAAGAAAATCCAACTGAGATTCATGTCATTTCAATTAAAAGGATATTCAACTATCTTTAGGGCATAATACACTATGGTATGTGGTATGAATGAGGTTAGAATTTTTCTTGAAGAGATTATACTAATTTTGATTCGTTTTCTAGTGTGGATAATAGGAAAAGTACAAGTGGTGTAGCATTAATTTTGGGGGATTTTCTAGTGCCTTGGTTCAACAAGAAACAAAACTATATTTCTTTATCTACATCTGAAGAAAAGTACATTGTTGCAGCCACTTGTTGCTCTAAAATTATGTGGATGAAGCAAAAAATAAAGGATATCAAGGTTGAATTTGATGATTCAATCCCCATTATGGGTGATAATATGAGTGCCATTAGTATCTCCAAGAACCTCATTATGCATTCAAAGACTAAGCACATTCCAATTAAATATCATTTCTTAAGAGATCAAGTTGTTGACCATGTGGTGAAATTGGAATATGTGGCTACTAATGAGCATGTTGCATATATTTTCATGAACTAGCTTCCCAAGGATCCATTTGAGTACCTCATACATAGTTTGGTAGTGTTCTATCCCTCATCAAAATGACTCAAAGTGGTTGAGAATAGGAAACTACTCCATCACATGAACAATCTAATGAGTGAGTTGCAGGAGAAGAACAATTAAATGGCACCATCTCAAACATGTGTGTGTGTGTGTGTGTGTGTGTGTGTGTGTTGGTATACTTTCAGGAGGAGAAAATAACTGGCATGGGCACAATAGGAGCTATTTTATCTTTGTATACCCTTTACCATTAATATAAAAGGGGTAGGAAGTTAGTGGCTCAAACATTGCATTATGTGGCATAAATTTGTTATGTTTGGAGAATATGTTTGTCAAAACATCATTCCATGAGAATAAGTGGATAAGAGCTCAAAACATGGTATTCAAAGCAGATAGTTTGTTTACAAGGAATATCAGTTGAAGGTGACCAAAGTATAATCATTCATGGAGCCAAGGGAAGCAAAGTCTAATAGGTTTCAAGAAGAGTGTAGTTACGTGCTATTGCCATCAATGCCTTAGAAATTTTTGGTGTTGTTATCATTAATTCCAAAGGGGGATATTGTTGGACTAAGTGTTGTCATTGATTGGAATTAGATTTTTGGCATTGGAGATTGTTGGAAAAAGTGTTTTCATTGATTTCAGCGAGGTTGTCATTAATGCCAAGGTTAGGGGAAGTTAGATGGTATTTGAATTCTTTATATTTGAACCATCACAGTAGCAAGTATGTGGTGAAGCCATAAAAACTATGATTATTTGTTCTTAATAACCATCATAGTTATCTTTGATTGCTTTCTTGAATAATTATTCAGAGAGTGGTAGGAAATCACAATAAGGAATTTTTGTGTAGAGGACCTATTCAGATGTTTTTACAGGGTGTTTGTTTGGATAGTCCCCTAGAAGAGATTTCCAATGGTATCTCTTACTTATAAAAACACATAAGCTTTGGAAATATAATGTGTTTTGAAGTAAGGAAGTCAGCCCTAGTAGAAGAATTTGGGAGGTTCAAGATCTTTGTGAAGAAATAGGCATTGCATCAGAAAAGGGTCAAAATCCACACTAGTTTGGAATCATCTAGATATTCAGCCTCATCAAACTATTAGGGGATGCAGGTGCATAAGTATCCCAAACCCGGACACATTTCTATAATTCCATGTGTTGGCAATGCTCCAATGTAGGCTAGGCATTTGGCACTTAAGGAGTGTTTAAAAATTAACATGAGAAAATCACACAAGCCCAGCCTTACTTGTCTGAACGGGTTGATGACATGGAAGGATGATAAAATTTATTATACACTTGACCTGCGAGAATAACAAAATGTCAAAAATATGAAACAACATTTCCAAAAACATAGAAATATCACATGAATTAAGATAAGTTGCAAAGATACTTTAGTATTTAGAAGCAGAATACAATGTTCACTTGCCTCTTCGAGGGGGAAAACTCCAACAGAGCGGAGCTCAATTACTATAAATCTTGATGATTCTTACCTTACTATCTAAGACTATTTATAACTTTATCACATCCAAAACCCTAGCTACTAGTGGTCTCTTTCATAATACAAGTTAACCATTTTTAACTATGGCCTATTTATAACTAATTTTGGTCCCTTTTCTATAATGTGGGTCAACCACTTACAATAATTATTAATGTGGATAACCACTTACGTGATTTATTAACTCAACTAAATAATTATGACTTTGACTAGGCCCCTTGGGATTGTTACATAAATAAAGGGGTTAGGGTTTTACCCTAACATTCCCTCCCCCGTCAAAAGCATCATTTTCCTCAAGGATGAAGCTGGGGAAACTATTGAATAATAGTGGTTGGTTCTCATGTCACATCTCCTGGAGAGGTTTTTTTCCACTTGATGAGGAATTCCTTGATTGTGCAACTACATAGATGTCTTTTGTGAGTTTCGAGGACCTATTCGAGTCGGAACCAAAGTGAACCTTCCTAATAAAATTCTAGTAGACTTTATTGAACCCTACAATTGGTCCCCACAACTTTCTTGAGGCAGGATGCATGGAAGACTGGGTGGATTTTTGAAGTACTTAGTGTTAGAGCCTAAATTTTCCTTAGGCTGAAGGAAGGCAGAGTCTAGGGTAACATCAAACCACGCTTAATCTGGTAGCTAGCCCTACCAGATCGGGAGAGGGCTCTCTCCTCGTCAATCTCAGCAAAAATAATTAGTGAGGCTTGAGATGACTTTAATAAAGGCTGATTTTAGGCTAGGTATATATGTAAAACAGTTTTATTTGATTTTGAGGGTTTTTGTTGAATCAAAGGGAAGGGCAGATTTTGGGTCTGGGAAATGATCAGTTTTGCAGAGAGCTGAATGGGGCAAGAAAGGAAATTGTTTTGATGCTTTGAATTGAATGAAATGGATAGCTCAGACCGGTGAGGAGTTGAAGAGGGAAATAGGCTTTTAGGAATCCTCTTCAGACAGTTGAAAACATAGAAAATTAAACAAAACTTCAAGGTAGAACACTGCAAATCTAATGAATTCCACCTTTATTAATTGTTTGTTTAACTTAAGAAGAAATGAGAAGGAATATGATACACATGAAACATCAGTAAACTTATAATCACAGAGAGAAACACACCATCAAAACATAGAGCCACATGGATCCCAAAGAGTGCTGCAAACCCTGGTCTATTCCTTTGCCAAAATGCAGAGATGAAATGTACAATGAAGCTCAAAGAAATCCCAAGTGTCCAACCCTCTGCCAAAATCCAACCCCTACACTATGAAATTCATAAATTATATACATTTTCTCATCCTTGTACTAAGGTGTTGTGTAGCCAACTCCAAAAAGAGAAGAAAAGAGATATCAACGCCTTAGAAATAAGCCACTTCAAGGGGGCAACCTCCAATACATTACATGAATGAACAATTCTTGGATGATACAATTCACAAAACCTCCTTTCTATATATAGGAGTCCATGGGGCCATAATGTAATCCTAGTGGGCCACAATGTAATCCTAGCCGACCTAACAACAATAATTTAAGGGCACAATAATAACAAAATGGGGGTTACAAGGGTTCAATAATAACAATAAGGGGGTTACACTAACAATAATAAGGGACTATACTAGTGATATAGGGACCTAACATGCCCCTCTCCTTCAAAAAAGTGTTGTCCTCAACACTTCAGTAGCTCCGGGTGCTTCTGTATAAAATTCTCATCCTCCCATGTAGAATCTTCAGTGGGTAAGTTCTTCCACTTGATGAGATACTCTGAAATTGATCGATTCCGTAGTTGTCGTGTTCTTTTTTCTATGACTGCTTCAGGTTCCAATATGATCTTCCCTTCCCCATCAAGTTCTGGCAATACTGTTTGAACTGGAAGATTTTCACCTATAACCTTCTTTAAGCATGAAACATGGAAAACTGGATGTACTCGCGAAGAAGCGGGAAGCTCCAATTTGTATGCCATAGTACCAATCTTTTGCAACACCTTGTAAGGACCATAGTACTTTGGCGATAATTTATTATCCTTCTTTGCTTGCTTGATGGACATTTGTTTGTATGGTTGTAGCCGTAAAAATACCCAATCTCCTACATCAAAACTTCTCTTGCTACGATGTTGATCTGCCTGTTGTTTCATTCGATTTTGTGCCAAATTCAGGTTATCCTTTAAGAGTTGGAGAACTTCTTGCTGATGCTCGATGTGATCTTCCACTGCTTGAACCTTCGAATTTTCCTTAAAGATGATGTGATCGATGGTGGATGATATTCATAAAGTGCCATAAATGGGGTCATTTTTGCTGCAGTATGGAAGGAAGTGTTATACCACCATTCAGCGAGAGGTAACCACTTGACCCATTGTGTTTGTTTATCAGATACAAAACAACGAAGATATCCTTCCAAACATTTATTTACTATCTCAGTTTGACCATCGTATTGAGGATGATAAGATGAGCTATGAGCTAATTGAGTACCCAAACAAGAAAATAACTTCGTCCAAAAATTTCCAGTAAAAATGGGATCTTTGTCGCTCACAATAACCCTTGGGTTTCCATGTAGATTCTGAATTGTGTCCATAAATGTAGTAGCAACTGTACTTGCTTTAAATGGATGAGATAATGCACAAAAGTGTGCATACTTGGTAAGTCTATCAACTACCACCATGATGACACTCTTCCCTTCGGACTTAGGTAAACCTGTGATAAAATCCATTGAAATCTCCTCCCAACGTTGACTTGGAATGGATAAAGGTTGTAGAAGTCCCGGGGTCTTAATTGTTTCCACTTTATTCCGCTGGCAAACCAAACATTCCGCCACAAAATTTTGAATATCAGATTTAAGGCCATCACAAAAAAATTCTTTCTTCACCCTGTGGTAAGTTTTTAAAAATCCTGAGTGTCCTCCTAAAGGAGAAGTGTGCAATTCCAGAAGAATCTTTTGTTTTAGTTGGGAATCATTACAAAGATATAATCGATCTTTGTACCATAAGGAATCATTTTTCCAACTAAATGTATCAGATGTACTAGGATCTTGCTGCAACTTTTGAATGAGTGTCCATGCATCTTTGTCCTTCTTCCATTCATCTCTTGCTTCAGTTATCCAATCTGGTTGGATAATAGAAATGGCACAAAGCAATGCTTCCACCTCTTCATTCTTTCTTGAGAGTGCATCCGCAACAACATTAAGCTTTCCTTTTTTGTAGATTATTTCAAAGTCATAACCCAACATCTTTGTGACCCATTTTGCTGCTCTTTTGATGATAGTCTTTGTTCCAAAAAGTGTTTAAGACTATCATGATCAGTTTTTACCTTGAAGTGTCTTCCCATTAGGTAAGTTCGCCATTTCTTTAGTGCATGCAGTATTGCTAACATTTCCTTCTCATAAATAGGTTTCTGTAAATACTTTCCTTTGATTGGACTACTTTCAAAAGCAATGGGTCTTCCTTCCTGCATTAAAACTGCACCAATTCCATTTCCTGAGGCATCACATTCCACAATAAAGGTTTTGGTGAAGTCTGGCGTAGCTAAGACCGGTGCTAGGCACATTGCCTCTTTAAGATGTTCAAAGGCCTTAGTTGCTTCAAGAGTCCATGAAAATGCATCTTTCTTCAATAATGTTGTTAGAGGTGCTGCTATTCTCCCATAATTCTTAACAAACTTGCGATAATACCCCGTTAACCCGAGAAATCCTCGCAACTTCTTTATGGTTGTGGGGACTTTCCATTCCTTAATGGTTTTAATTTTGTTAGGGTCTACTTTAACACCCTCGTGAGATACAATATGACCCAAATATTCCACCTCTTGTACTCCAAAGAAACATTTGGATTTTTTTGCATATAATTGTTTCTCCTGCAATAGTTTGAGCACCCTGTTAACATGTTCAACATGATCCTTCCAAGACCTGTTGTAGATTAGTATATCATCAAAAAATACTAGCACAAATTTTCTAAGGAAGGGTTTGAAAATGGAATTCATCAACCCTTGGAATGTAGAAGGTGCATTGGTAAGGCCAAAAGGCATGACCAAAAATTCATAATGACCCTCATGAGTTCGAAATGCTGTTTTTGGAATATCTTCAGTCTTCATTCTAATTTGATGATATCCCGAACGAAGATCCAACTTGGTAAAATAAATTGCTCCATGTAATTCATCCAATAATTCATCAATCACAGGAATGGGAAATTTGTCTTTAATGGTGAGTTTATTGAGCTCCCTATAATCCGGACACATTCGCCATGATCCATCCTTCTTGTGTACCAATACTACAGGAGCAGAGAAAGAACTTTGACTAGGTTGAATTATACCTGCCTCTAACATTTCTGCAATCATGCGTTCTCGGACGGGTTTCCAGTCGTCCACGCCTCGCAAAGCTTGCCAAGGAAAGGGAAAACCTCTCCAGAGTCTCGTGACAATAGTCTCCTTACTTGAGTCAGCCTTAAGGGAAAGAGAGGGTGCTTTACAACACAAAGGCTCTTGGGAATATGGAGATTCAGAGCTTAGGCACTTCTAGACTAGCTTGCCATTGATCTGAGCAAGCTTTTATAGATGGGGAAGGAGGAGTTTGGATCCCTATTATTGTGGGATTGGCCCTATCAACAAGGAAGGTTCCATGGGAGGTGGCAAAACCACTTCCCCCCATAGAACTCCCGCAGCCAACCTCCCAACTCAAGATAGGTGATGGTTTGTGAATTTGTTAGAACTCAACTCCCGCCATCGATATTTAAAAAACAACTCCCAAATTGGGTGGTGCGACTACGGCTCTATGACAGAGCGCCAGGTGGCGCGACCTCTTTGCATTAATTTCCCCATTGGCGCGAGTACTGAACTGCTCGCCCGCGCCAATGCTAAAAGGGCTGTTTTTTATGACTTTTGCAAGGAGATGTCTCAAGCGCAAATAAAGCTCATGTTCAGAGGGATGCATTGATGATGATTTCAAGGCATGACAATGTTCACAGGTCACAGAATGGGTCCTCCATTGTGTGGGATGGGGAATGGTAAGGACGGTGACAAATTACTGTGTAACAGATGCCCCCTAAAGTATGAGGCCCGAGAGGGAGAGGGGTGAAATGCTTTACGAGAACATGTTCAACTGAAGGCCCGCCGTCGGAAAACCTGCGCAGAAAGATACAACTGATATCTCAAGTACATGATGTATTAGTGGTATGGACGCAGCCATCCGAAACAGAGTATGCTATAATCCGGATCCAGGGTATGGGCGCAGCCATCCAACTAAGATCAAATAAATAGACTCAGGTATGGTCGCAGCCATCCAATCAGTGAGTCATGTACATAATGATAATAATCCAAAATCACAGCCTGGATTACAACAGACACAATCCAGGGTCTTGCGCTCCATCTCGACCCAACAAAGTACAAGTTCGTGCATGTGAATATGTGAGCTGAAGTCGAACATGCAAGAACATCGTCGGATTACCAGCCAATGATGAAAGTTGTTTAACCGACGCGAGAGAAACCGCCAATAATGACAATGGTCCTCAAGGTACTACAGGTACAATATACGGCGTGTGAATAAATGAATTGACGTCGAACACCCGCAGAATCACTCGATCGGAGGCCAATGATGTAAACCTCTCGTCGAATGCGACGAACCTGCCATTGAGGCATGCAGGCTCCAAGGTACCATAAGGAGTCTCTAGACCAACTTCCTGGATAATGAGTTGATGTCGACGGGAAGTGACCTTGATCGAAGGTGGGCCATAATGATTCCCACATCATCGACACGAGACAGAGGAACATGATGTTTTGTTGTGAATCAGGATCGTATGAGAAACAGAGGAAGGTTGATATTTGCAGAAGCCAACTTCTCTTGAACATATGAACGGCACGACGGTGGACTTGGCAGTATTTGACATCAACAGATCAGAGGTCATGGTGACGAGGCAGTGAACAGATGAGAGGTCAAAAGAGATTTACCCAAACCCATGGAGGCAAAGTGAAGCAACGAGATGAGATGTCCCCAACCCGACACGAATGCAGACCAGTGCCATGTTCAAGAGCGACATACTGCCGATGACAACGACGATGGTTCCATTTTTCCCCCACCATTTCTGGCGAGTACCCCAATTATTTTTGATAACAAGCTTGAAGGGGATAGCATATGCTTATGATATAAGTCCGCCCTTCGGGCGAATCCATCCTAGTGCATTTAACGAGTCCTAGGAAGGAGAAACTCGGAAACCGTCATTTCGACTAAATCCAATGTCATCAGGGTTTAACGAGTCTGACAAAGGAAGAACTCGGCGTATTTTCATGTTTAGAGAGTTTGAAAAGACAGCGGAAAAGAAAACTCCACAGGTCCCTTTTCGTAAATAGTTCCCCAGATCCGAAAAGGTAGAAAACAATATCCGGGAAAACCTCCTAGTCGCGATAGGATAGGGTATTCCTTTTTCGTAATCAATCCATCCCAGCCCGAAAAAGGGTTAAACTTATACTGGGTGGATGTCGATTCGTGTCCATTTTAACGAGATCGAAACGACAAGGGCCTCGGCGATCTTTTCATATTTAGAGAGTCAGAAAAGAGCTGAAAGATGACTCCAGAGTGACCTTTTCGTGTATTTACCGAGTTCGAAAAAGTATAAAATACAACTCGTCTCCATCTTTTTAAGTCGCAAAAACCTGCTGCTGCACATACCAAGCAAGCGTAAAATCCATTTTCGACATAACATATGCAAATATTTGACAAAAATAACTTTTAAAGCTCATTTAACGTCGAAAAAGTTATAAATATGTCTAATTGGTAAAAATGAAATTACTTTTTACTATTTACCTTGTGGAAAGCAACAGTGGTCCTTTTGGAACAGAATCTTCTGACGGTGATTGCGACCAATCCAGGCAACCATTCAGCTTCTCGTCTGTCACAGGTAATAGGCGCTCCTTAGCTCTTCATTTCTATACATTTTTTAATGTTTTTCCCTTAGAAATCAACTTTGTGTGGCCACTTTTTAAAATTTTAGGGCCGGGCCCAGTGGCGCGGGTATCGGGCACGGACCCGCGCCACTGAGCTCTTTTTACTAAAGGGCTCGCGCCACATGGCGCGACTGTTAGCAAAACAGCCGCGCCAGCGGCCGAACCTAATATTTCGCCTAAAATTCCGGTATTTACACCAAATTTCTTGAAATTTGAAGCTCACCAAAGATCTAATCAGGGGTTTTTGACCATGTGAATGCAGATATCCACTCAAAATGGCAATCGAATGGAAGGAACGAGAGCACGGAGATGAGGATGAAGAGGCCATGCAAAGCCAAGCTTGCATGAACGCTCTTAGAGACTGTGGATTGAAAAAGTTCTTCCTCACGCCATGTTTACGAGCTCAGCCTGAGCTCCTCCAATATCTAATCAGTATCTGGGATGAAAATGAACAAGTGTTCAGGCTACGAGACCAGGTGTTAGAATTGGAGGTCACTGACATTTATTTCATTACTGGATTGTCCCGCAGAGGTCCAATCCCTGTACTGACTGGGAGCAGACCATCCGGAGAAAATATGGAACAGGTAATGGCACGGGTGTGCCGAGGGGCACAAACGGGATCAGGAAGCAAGAAGGTATACATCTCCACCATCCCTGATCTAGCACTGAGAGTAGTTCTCCACACCATTACGCGGGCTGCTGGGTCGCAGGCTCCGCACGAGGCCACGAAGACTCAACTCCTGTTAGCCTCAGAATGCATGGGTCCCCTACTGTTCAACTGGGCAGAAGCGGTAACCATCAACATGAAAAGGCAGCTCACAAAGTGCAAACAGGGGAAACTGAAGCAGTTCGGGTATGGTTCCATCTTGGTATCGTTCATTCTGGAACGCATACCAATCTTCCAGGGCCAAGGGGCCGCAGTGGCGAGTCCGGTACCACGAGAGCCGCGAATGGCTCGCTGGGCAGCACTGATGCCCAGATCTGAAGGTGGCCAACAGATGTCCTGAAGGCCAGAATTCTTTAGGTGGCTACGGCGCCAACTGATCGTCGTGGAAGATTGGCCCTATTCGGGAACTGACTTTACCGGGGACCCAGATCTCCCATTACCAGAAGGAGACGACTGGGACGAGGAGCTGGGTAAGACCTCATATTTTTGATTTTATGTTTATATGTTTTTTTTTGTTAATACACATTCATCTTGACACAATTATATATGTATACAGATGTAGGACCTGAGAGACCAGCCGGGATGTCTCCAATCTCCTGGAGGACACAACTCGCCCCTGAGATCCAGGGGGAAGGCACCGGAGGAGAGGACCTAATCCAGAACCTCGAGGGGATTGCCCATGGGATCCCAGACTATGCCCGACTATCAGATGTACCGATGGCATACCAGCGCCACACGGTGGGAGTTCCGAACCGGCTCCACCGAATCCTGAGGCGCCTAGTGCGTGCAGTGACGTGCTACCATGAGCACCATGCGGATTAGTCTCTAGGATTTAGCCACACCTATTTTTTGAGAGACACAGTGTCTCAGGATGTATTAAGACAATTATGTATATTTTTTGAGTTTTATGCGACACACTTTATGTAAACATTTCGATATCTATATATACATATCTATTTCTGGATGAGTCTTCTTTACATGTGATGATGATTTATAAATTGCGCAAATGCCTGTCTAACACCAAATTTGCTACTGCATCTGTTAATGTATTCAAATGTATAGGTATATGATGATATGTAATGTATTCAAAATTCCTTTCCAGTAATCGAATACGCAAATACAATCGTAAAATGGACGGGTTTCTTACCGAATAGTGCCCGTTCAGCTGCAACACTACAAGCTGTGAATCTAGGTACACGAGCAATTCACGGATACCAAGGTTTACTGCCTCGGTTAATAATTCCAACACGGCGCTATATTTCGCGATATTGTTCGTGGTACGTCCTAAACACACACCTTGCAGGTCAATCAACTCACCAGCAGGATCGTAGATTACCCAGGCTGCGGAAGACAGATTCCTGGTACTGCGGGAGGCACCATCCGCGAAACCAACAAATGGGTGAATAGACATCTGCACAACCAGGAAGACCCGATCAGCAGAAAGATGTTTACAAAGCACACCACACCATGCACACAAATGACAATCACACACCTATGTACACACACCACACCAAGAAATCACTTCAGGCGTAGTACTTCTTAAGGTACAGCCCATTTCTGGGCTGCGCCAATGGAACTCCTTTGTAATCTATAAGCTCGTAGGCCCCATTTTTCAAAACACGCTTTACTATATAAGGCCCGTGCCACATAGGCTGGAGTTTACCGGCTCCAAGCTTATCGTGTGCCTGATCATACAAGAGGACGAGGTCTCCTTCAATGAAAGAACGGGGAGAAACAGATTGATCAAAATGAGTTTTGACCCTCCTTTTTTGTGCTTCGATGATCAAAGCAGCTAGTCGACGAGTTTCATCCAATCGTTCGAGATACAGAAGACGTTCTTCCTCAGGGGAGGTATCCGGTAACAGCTCCACAGCTAATTTAAGCGAAGGAATTTCACATTCAACCGGAAGAGTAGCTTCCAGACCGTACACCAATTGGAATGGTGTGAACCCGGTTGCACTCTTAGCAGATGTTCGGTATGCCCAGAGAGCTGAGAACAGTTGGAGATGCCAACTGGATTTATGAATCCCAACTGTTCGCTGAAGCATGGTGACCAAAACCTTGTTCACCGCTTCAACCTGACCATTTGCTTGAGGGTAGTATGGTGTTGAGCTGTCGTGACGCAAGCCCAACGTTGAAGTCAGCTCCGTCATCATGTAATCACGGAAATGAGTACCATGATCAGTGACGATGGCTTGAGGAACCCCGAATCGTGCGATAACGTGGTTGAATATAAATGAAGCAGCCGTTTTCCCGTCAGCAGCTAGTGTAGGCATCGCCTCGGCCCACTTAGTGAAGTAGTCGACGGCGACAATGATATACGCATGCCCCCCCGGCCGAGTGAGGGTTACACGTCATAAAATCCACGCCCCATTTCGCAAAAGGGCCGACGGTAATAACGGGATGCAAAGGCAATGGCGGCGCACGCATCTTGCGCTGAAAAATCTGGCACGGATGACATTTACGGACTGCAGTGATACAATCCTTGAATATGGAAGGCCAGAAATATCCTGCCCTCAGAATCTTCTGGGCGGTAGCATATCCGGACATGTGTCCGCCACAGGCGCCACTGTGGCAGTCATTCAAGACTTTCTCAGCCTCTTCCAAGGTAAGGCATCGTCGGAGCACCGAATCTACTCCAATACGATATAAGGTATCTCCTACGATACGGTAGGGTTGGGACTGGTGCCGAATCCGACGGCGGGCAGCTTTATCCAACTCAGACCAAAATGTCGCGGTCTGAAGATACACTATGATGTCACCGTACCAAGGGTCACGAGTATCAATAAGAAACAGCGTTTCGTCCGGTATATGATCTTCTGAGTGTGAAGGAACAGAGTCTGTAGGGAGAGAACATATCAAATCCGCGAAGACCAGTGATTTAGTTGACTTGGCAGTGGTGAATTCCAAGTCAAACTCCTGCAGGATGACGATCCATTTGGAGTACTTGCCCCCTATTAATTGTCTAGAAAGAATATATGTCATAGGGTTGCAGTCTGAAACCACTGTTATCGTACACAAAAGGATGTAATGGCGAAAGCGTTGTACGGCATGTACTGCTGCTAAGGCCAACTTCTCGACATGTGCATAACGTGTTTCCGGGTTGAGAAGGTTCCGAGATAGGTAATAAACGACATGTTCGTCACCGTTCTCGTCATCCTGAACCAAGACCATGGCGATGGTGCTTAATGCGGCGACTAGATACAAAGTAAAGTCGTGGTGGTAGTCCGGAGGACGAAGCAACGGAGCATTGACTAGCAATGTCTTCAGCTTCTCAAAGGATTCCTGAGCAATTTCGTCCCAGTGAAAGGGAACATTCTGCTTTAACAAACGAGTGAATCCTTTGGCCACCTCGGCATAATTCGGGATGAGGCGCCTAAGAAAATTCGCTTTCCCTTGTAGACTCTGTAACTGATACAGGGAGGAGGGTGATGGGAGATTTATGATGGCCTCAACCTTAAGAGGGTCAAGGCGAATTCCGTCTTTCGAGACTATAAAGCCTAAAATACGGCCAGAATCGACGCAGAAGACGCACTTATGAGGGTTGAGCCTGATATTGTAGCGTCTGCAACGAAGGAATATCTGGCGGAGATGCTCAGGATGGTCCTCTCGCTTACCCGAATGGGCTAGCAAGTCGTCCAGATAAGGCTGGACGATATGGCGAATATCGTGAAAAGCATAGGACATCGCGCACTGGAACGTGGCGCCAGCATTTTTTAAGCCGAACGGGAGTTTTTTGTATGCGAAAGTGCCCCACGGACAGATGAATGTGGTCTTATGTTGATCCTCAGGTGCAATATTGATTTGGTTATAGCCCGAGAAACCGTCCATTAAGGAATAGATCTCACTCCCGGCACATTCGTCGATGATCTGGTCGATGAACGGAGTGGGATAATTATCCTTAGGACAGGCGCGATTGATATCGTGATAATCCACACAGACTCGAATTGTACCCTGCTTTTTATCAACAGGGACGATATTGGACACCCATTCTGTAAGGGGGATAGGATAAATAAAACCCGCGTTCAGAAGTTTTTCAACTTCTGCCTTGATGGCGGCGGCTTTCCGAGGATGCATGGGACGTAAGTGTTGGCGTACGGGTTTCGCACCTGGGTAGGTTGGAATCTCGTGCACGACAATACTTGGATCAATTCCCGGCATTTCCTCGTAAGACCACGCGAAAACATCTCGGAATTCTTTGAAAAGCTCTGTATAGACTTGAATCTCCTCGGGAGAACAAGTCACACCCACGTGAATGTTCTCAACAATCCCTGGTTTAATAGAGATGTTGATAGGAACAGTTTGAGTAATGTTACTCAGATTACCTTCCGAAAAGACCTCGTGCGTCAAAATCGGTGTTTGAAGAGGAGGGGAAGGAACCTGAGTAGCATAGCGCTCTAGACAGTCAGTCATTGCCCCCAAGCTAGGCATAAATGAGGAGCGATGATGCCCATCGCCCCAGGGTAGCTCCTCAAGAGACATAGTTTCAATGATAGCCTCATCTGAAGGAAAAGTCTCTCTAAGAGGATCAGGCGAATCAGCCTGACCAAGCCAGGGGGATTGTGAGTAGATGTCAAGAGCCATGCTCATCGGAGCATGCTGAGGAGGTGGAGGGTCCGATGCATCAACAATCTCACAGTAGCTGATCTCTACTGGCGTTAAAGGCATGGATTCTCCAAACTCATATACCTGCTCAGGTGTAGGAATAAGCTAGGGGTCATCAGTCCTAGACAACATGTTGACTTGAGCGGTATTCGGTGGCGGTGCGGGGAATATACCCATGAGAACAGGGTCCTTGAAAAGACCAGGTCCTATGCTGTCTGGGGGATTCAGAATTTGATCCACGTATGGCACGTTGTTCTCAGAGCTAGAGGTGAAAAATGACAACTGATCTACCGTAACAATCTTGCCCTCATGGGGGAACTTAATGAATTGAAAGATAGTAGACGGCACGCAGAGCATGGCATGGGTCCAGCTGCGGCCAAGAAGTATATTGTAGTTGAGTTTAGCGTCAACCACTTCCACTTCTACGTTGACAGTTTTTCCCTGTAATGTGATCGCAAGACTCTCGAGAACTCCCAGGGGTTTAGACTCCCGACCATCAAATGCCTCAAGGGCATTGGGAGACGATGACAAGGTTGGAGAGCCAATGGCCTTCCAGCAAGCGGAGGACATAACGCAAGTAGATGCACCCTCATCTACGACGACCCTATGAACGTTCAGACCGTTAATCCCGACTTGAATGACCAAAGCGATTTGATGTGGAAGCCGGGGAGTGAAATTCTCCAGATCAAAGGTGAGAAGGCTCGAGTCGGCGGGATCGATACCACCGTTGCGAAGGACAACTCTGAAGAACCTCAAGTGCAGACATGGCACATGGCGCTTGTGCCAGATCCTCAACGATGCTGTAATGTTGAGCGGCACGAGCATTTGGATTATAAGAGAATCTTCGAAGAACACCCTTGGGAGGTGGCTTCACAACGGGTTCGAGAGTCGGCTTCTCGATCTCCAACGGACCAGAAACAGGTGGGGGAGGCGGTCCATCCGCAACTGCCTTCCCGGGTGCCTGCTTCTGACTATTGTAATCCTTCGATCTCGTAGCGATAGTGATGGGTGCATTAGTCTTCATCATGAAAACCTGAGACCCAAACGGTGCAGATGATGAGCCCTGTTCGACCATCTGGGTCTGCTGAGATGGAAATGGCTCTTTTAAAATAGCCGGAGTCCCTTTTGAGCCTTTAAGAAGTTGACTAATTTCGGACCGTCGTGGACAATCCTTAGTGTAATGGTCACCTTCATAGATGAGGCAAGGGAATTTCGGCTTACGTTGGGAGCCATCCTCAGTTCGAGATTTAGATTCCGGTTTTGGGGCATCAGATTTTGATTTGCCTTTGCCCTTCTTCTTCCCCTTGGAGGATTTGTCCGCAGGATTGGCTTGAACGGCATTTACCTCCGCGGTTTTACCAGAATCGGATGATGCGGGATTAGCAGAGGTATTGTTGGAAGAATTAGCCTTCTGCTTCCCATTCGAAGACTTCTTCGAATTTTGAGAAACGGAACCAATGACACCATCCACCGTAGGGGTAGGCGGGGCCTTTGTGGCTCCGGGCCGTGGAGCATCAGGCAGGATGTCATAAAGCGTGCCAGATTGCGAATAAACAAGATCCACGTACTGGGCACGCGCGATAGCTTGTTCCTCCGTCACACACGCTCCCATCGCGATATCCTGAGCGATTTTATTGACAAAGGAGGTGGTGAACCAGTGAGTCAAAATCTGATCGGGTATGTGAAACTTGATCAGTCGACGACGGCGCCGCCACTCATGGATGTGATCCGAGATGTGAGTGGCCGAGTCCTGCTTCAGGGAAGACAGGAGGTGCGTCCCGGTCTCATACCGGACTGGTAACTGGAAATGCATGAGGAAAGCCATAGCTAACGAGTTGAAATCCTGAAAAATACCACGGGATAGCTCTATGTACCACTTAGCAGAAGCTCCTGTTAAAGTACGCTGGAAAAGACGTAGACGAATCGAATCGTCGGTCCAAGAGTTAGACGAACACCAGAGGTGATACGTCATCACATGCGCTTGGGGGTCTTCTCCAGCTTTGCCCTCAAACTTGGGACAATCACCTGGTATCTTGGTTGGAACCGGGGGCCAATATGGATTATGAGAAATCGGATCATTGGTCAACTTCGAAACGTCCGGTAGATCCAAGGTAGCCAGGAACGACAATGGGGGGTTAACTACCATGCCAGTCCCAGGATAAGGTCCGGTACCTGCGTTCCACGATGGTTGTGAATATCCCTGCCCCCATGGGTTCTGTCCCTGAGGATTCTGACCGTACGGGGCATGGTTCGTATAACCAGACTGATTTGGTTGCTGGTAACCATTGTGTGGGGCTTGGTAACCAGGGTTCGGCCCCTGATTAGGTGTCTGCCCTGTATAAGCAGCGTTTGGATTTGGCTGCTGAGCGTAGGTAGAACCGGGTGGAGGAGGAGG
>CM076570.1:737607370-737739963 GCA_034641835.2 Pinus albicaulis | reverse complement strand
TTAATAGTGATAACATATTGTTTAGAGAAAATTTGATTCTGTGTTATTAAGATGCTTAGAGAAAACTAAGGCTAAGAAATTTTTGCAGAAACTCCATGATGGACCAGTTGGAGGACATTTTTTGAAGGAAATACAATAGCAGATAAAATCCTGCATGCGAGTTACTATTGGCCAAAAATTTTCAAAGATGCTCATGAATATGCAAGGAAATGCAAATTTTGTCAAAGTGCATCTGGAAGACAAAGGAAACCAACCTTCCCATTACAACCAGTTAATATCGAACAACCATTTGAACAATAGGGATTAGATATACTCGGTGAGATCGGTCCTAACTTTTCCAAGCAACATTAATATATTCTCACAGCTACAAATTATTTTAATAAATGTGTGGAAGAAATTCCACTAAAGGTAGCCAAATATGAGAATATTATTGAGTTCATTGATCAGTTCATCATAACTAGATTTGGTTTACCCACTACTTTAATGTTTGATAATGCATCTTATTTCTCAGGAGATGCTATGATATAATTTTCTATCAAAAGAGGTTTTAAACTTAAATATTCTACTAATTATTATCCACAAGGAAATGGTTTACCATAATCCACAAATAAAAACCTTATTAGAATCATTAAAAGAAATTTAAACCAAAAAAATTGGCACAATTTATTGACATTTTCTATTTTGGAAGATCGAATAACTCAGAAGGCCTCCATTGGCACTTCTCTAATTAATCTTGTGTATGGGGAATAAGTTATTCTTCCTACTAACGTAGTTATTCCTTCTCTTGCATTATTTCAATTTATTTATGAATTCCCTTCTTCTTCCTTGCAAGTATGACAATTTCAAATCCTTAAGATTGAAGAAGAAAGAGAAAAAGCTAAAGTTACTCATGCACATCATCAACAGTTAGTTAAAGCTTCATTTGATACAACTTCTGTCACTCCTAAAGCATTCCAAATTGGTGATATGGTATTGAAATGGGATAAAGCACATGAGGAAAAAGGTAAACACACTAAATTCCAAATATTGTGACTAGCTCCATTTCAAATCATTGAAGAAATAGGCCCATCAACATTTTTATTGCAAGATCTATCACGCAAAAGAGATTCTTTGCCTGTGAATGGGTAGATTTTAAAGAAATATTTTTCATAGGAGGTAACCCATTCTATTTCCTGTATATTACTGTCTTTTCTTTTCCTTAGGAAAATAAAAGTTGGATAGTATTGATTTTTGGCTTTTCAAGTAAACATCTCAGGAATTCTTTTTGATTTATCTCTTATAGAAATAAGAATTGTTAAGGAAACAATTGAAATATTCGAATATCAAATAGATTTTATTTTACTGAAAGATGCAATTTCACTGAAGTTATTTATTCTTTGATGAAATCTCATATTTATAAAGTATGGTTATTCTTTTATCAGTCAATAAAATAATCTTTAACATAGTAAAGACTCTTTTACAGATTAGCAATCTTAAACTCTAAAAAATTATCATCCAGAATCTTCAAAAGGACCAATGATTCACCCCATCCAGGAAAATTTTCAATTTTTAGAAAGTATTTCAAAAAATTATTCTAAAAACCTTAAAAGATAATAAATATCATCAAGAGTTTGTTTATCATGTTCATAGGGAAATAGTTGAACTGACATTACCAATACTGCCTACCAAAACAAGGTAATGAATTGAGATTATATCAAAAGGACAAGGGGTCTCATCAAGAGCCAGCTTGATCAGTTTAATTAAAACTGGTGAATGTAATTGTGAATATTTGATTACCAAGCCAAGACAATGGATTTTAAGTGATTAAAAATACATAAGAAAATATCTACCGAAAAGAAAACAAGTTCCAAAAGAGATAAAGTATATAAAATTGAAATTATTTTTGAATATTGTAAGAGTATTGGATGGGACAATGAATCATTTTTGGGTAAAATGTAACCCTGCCTAAAGCTTAAATTTCCTATTGGATCAGAGGCTCTACCTGTGATAAAAGAGTATACATTTATAAAGCTAATATGAAAGAGCCACCTGCTACATCTTTTTGAACTAATTAAAGATTGATATAGATATTCATACTTTATTTTTAAAGAGGAATTATTATGAATTATAATCAAGAGAGATTTTATTTCTTAGTGAGATATTATATATTGAAATTCATTCATGCAACTATTTTTATTTTGAAAATATTTTAGAAATTTCAAAAAAAAGACCAATCAGAGATAGTCGATTCTCCCAAGTGAATCGCAAATTGTTGTACTATACAACACCCCCCATTTATTTTAATAAATGGGGACCCTTTAAAAAAAATAAATAGAAATTATAAGCATGATTTCATCTTATCCTAAGTCTAATAAAAATTTAGGAATAAAGGTCTTTTCCCTCTTTGATTTGATTTCAAAAGTTCTCATCGCAAATCGCATAACTTACAAGCCGACTAAGTTAAAACACATATAAGTATTGCGAATTGCAATATGCGTTTCAACCTTCTCAGAGTTATATAAAATCCCTGTTTCAAATGCTTTAAAAATCCTTTTTAAAAGAAATCACATTACGCCTTTTAAAAGAATAAGCTTATAACAATTCGGTAAAGATTGCGATGAGTCGAACCCGACGAAACAATAAAGTAACAATTATAAAAATATAAATATCGGATAAAGCGCAACAATGTGACTCTTTAGCACATTTTGAATTTCGCAACAAGAAACCAAATGAAAATTTTTATTACCACAAAAAATTGCGATGTGTGATTTGCGGAGACCGTATTTTGCGAGATTCATCGGCGACAAAAAACATAACTAATGGTAACTGTTTAAAATTATGATGTGCGATATTAACACTTATTACTCAAGTGCGTGAAATGATTCATATATAATTAACCTATTATAAGATCTAACATCTTAGATTGATAGAGTATACATATTACATAAAGGTGTGTAAGATATTTGATAGAAAGAGTTATGGGTTATTAACGACATTTACTGGGAGTAAGGTTCGAAAGATTGATATATAATTTGAGTGTGTTTTGAATAATTGAGTGCCGGATTTTTGATTATAATGTTTTAGCTCTATCCTTATCTCCATTCATCTCAGATTTGAGTTTACTCTTTTCACTTAAATTTAGGAAACCACCTAACGGAGTGAGAAGAATTGGAATGACAAAGAAGGCAAGGAAATTTCCCAAACATCCACCGCTGAAGACTCAGACTTGCCTGCATTGTTCTCAGATACGACCTGCAATAAGGATTGCAACAGTTCTTCATGGGAAGAAATGCAACTTTTTGAGGAAGAACAACCAAGGGTAATACTTAAAATAACTACACTAGATGCGATATTTTCCTTAGACCCGTCCTACTTCGATGTTGCATGTTCGTTTCTTCACAGAATAGAAACGAGGCCAAATATTTTACCCTACGCAAATATGATAAAGTGGGTAATTGACCACCTTAACATAGCTGATAGGTAATTGACCACCTTACCATACTTGTACTCTTTAAATTTCTTGAAATTGAAGAGGAGAAGAAAACTACTGTCAGTTAGAATGAGTAGGAGCTCGTATTTATGGTACTTCTACACGTTATATTAAGTTTTGATTTTTAGATTGACAATGATATTTTTATCTGCATTATATATTACTACTGTTATCATAAATGAATGTTAAATGCACTTCTGTACTGAAATTTGTTTATGATTTCTTATCTTATATATAATCAAACATATAAATTAGATATAAATTTCACAATTATTTTGATTAAACTATTTTGTTAAGAGAATTATATTTACATAATTTTCATCTCTTTCAACTTTTAAATAATCTTAATTACTAATAGTTGGAAGATATCTTTTTAGGTCGCATAAAGGAATGATGTTGGGTATATAGTAGAATAAATAGTTTAGATAAATGCATATAATAGATTAAATTGTTTCCCATTTGCATGTTATATAAACAAAACACACCCAACATCACCCTTTTTGGGAAATTGGTCCCTTTATCCCCAGCCAGAGCCACCACACCAAACGAAAAAGGACTTGCTCTAAGGTCTAGACTGGGTGGTTTTCCCCCATGTTGTTGCGACGAAATTCTGAGGCTCCAACACTTGCATAATCTTTATACCATTGAAGTGGGTCAGAGTGCACAAAACCATTAATTTTTTTTCTCAAGCTATCCATAACTAGTGTAAACAAAAAATGGGACAAAGCACAACCCTGTCTTAGGTCCCTTCCCGCATTAAAAAGCCTCGACAACATGCCATTGATCAAAACTGCCAAAGGTGCCTTTGTAACACACCCCATAATCCATTCAACTGTGTGTATATTCATACCTATTTTAGTGAGGATCAAACAAAAGAAAGCCTAGTCCACACAATCGTACACCTTTCTCAGGTGGCCTCCAGTTTCTTGGTGTGAATGGAGTGAATGATTTCCTGAGTAGATGCCACCGCATCATGTATCAATATATTATGTAGGAAACCATATTGTTCCCTAGATATGTGCTTCGACAACACGTCCTTGATCCGTTCGGTAAGAATTTTTGAGATGATATTATATAGGGTGTTACACAGAGAGATAGGCCTATAGTTTGCAAAGGAGGTGGAGTTATGCTTATTTGGTATGAGAGCTATGAAGGTGGAGTTAATTTCCCCAATAACCATACCCTCCCGTCGATATTCCTCCACCATATCAACGATTTCCTGTATCAATATTTTCCTCCACCATATGGAACAACCATCCGGGCCCAGGATTTTCTCCTGGGAAAATGACCTGAGAACCCCTACCACCTCTTTCGTATTGACCGAGAGATTGAGTTTGTAATTATCCGCCTTGTTAAAGATGTTCGAGTAGTCTGCCAACCCCCGAATTCGTTCCTCAACAAAGAAGCCATCACGTGCCCGGTATAATCCTTCGAAGAATTTGACAGCCTCCCCCTGAATACCTGCCGTGGTGTGTACCTATGTACCGTCAACGTCAGCATCTACATGCAAAATAGCGTTCCCATTCCTAATATTTTGAAAAGTATGAAAATATTTGGTGTTATGATCTCCCTCACGTAACCACAACTCACAACTTTTTAGTCTCCTTGTCTTCTCATGAATGAGAAGAATCCAACGTTTATTTTCCTCAAGGATTTTTAAATGCTCCCATCCCTGAGTATACATGTTACTGACATCCAACTCATTAAAAATTATTTTTGATTCCCGAGAAATGTACGTTGATTCAGACAACAATTTTTTTTTCTTATTTCTATCCCACACTCAAACCTTCGAATTCTGAGTTTGAGGTGTATGTACCATATGAGCCATCAGGGAATTGTACCAACCTCTATTGCGGTTCTTGAAGTGATCTCAGACCAGTGAATTAAAATCACAGTCCTCCTACCAACACATATTGAATTTGAATGGGAACCCCCTCATAGGTGTTTCAAATTTCCATTTCAATACTACCAGTCTATGGTCTGAAATCAGAAGCCCCTCCACCCAGGAATGGACCTTGAGTTCAAGCGAATTTTCCTTTGCCAGGAAACAGTCATGTCACTCAGCTATATAGTCCTCTCCTCTGCGACCATTGTAATAGGTAGGACACATAAGCTTTGGTGGAATATCCTTAATGAAATATTCACAAAATATATCAGCAATATAGCCTGCCAATGGATCCGGGCGGTAGTGTGTACCCCAACATTCCCCCCGGGACAGTGTGCAATTGAGATCTGCCGTGATTAAATTCCCTAGCTTCAATATATCATAGTCGGCCATAAACTTCCAGAAGTGTGCAAAATCATTATAAGGTACATACATGTTAAGTATGTTGAGTTCGGTCGAGAAATGCCTCATAAAACCAGAGAGAATACTACCCCCCAAAAAAATGTAAGCCTTGAAGATAGCCCATCTGGGATCCCACATGACAACCAAACCTTCGGAGAGTCCCACAAAGTCCGTAGCCACCATGTGCCAATTTGGAAACATGGCATGAAAATAAGGAATGGTTCGGTTAGCTGGAGCCATTGTCTCCTGAATTAGAATAAAAAAAGGTGCTAGATAATGAGTAAAATTATGGAGAGAGACGAATTTTGAGTGTCCCCCCAAGCCCTGTATGTTTAAGGAGACACATATCATTGCATCAAGTCCTTGTCAGGCGATAATGCTCGAAGAAACTGACTGTATATAGTCGTAACCGGGATGTCCTGAAAATTTCCAAACAGTAAATCATGACCCAAGTTTTGTAAAGGAATAGGCCCCATATTTTGACGTGGATGGCCCTTCCCTCTCCTCATAGTGACATTATGAGATGGTGCGAGAATAATGGCAATGGTAGGCGAGGCCGGTACTGATGGGTGAATGGTCAGAGGGGAAATATCCATTTTCGGGTTCATTAATAGAAACTCGAAATCTCTCCCCACAGAATTATTAAGGGACTCGTCAGGATCCGGGTTAGGTTTCACAGAAGAAGGACGCAGCGACCCCTAAGAATCCCCAATTGTCTCATTATCAGAGGGTGGAGGGAAAGTATCAGCAGGGGATTCACGGGTAGAGACAAACAAATACCTTTCCATGCATGGAGATATTGTGGCCACGATGGGCTCCACCATGGAAGGCCTACGTGGCATCCCATTGACATTAGTTCCAAGCGGGTCGGGTGAGGATGAGAAAGAATGAGAAAATGCTAAGGGGATGAATAGGCTTGGTCAAGAAATGGACTTAGAAAAAAAATGTACATCTTGATGAAAGGGAGGGGAAGTTAAATAGGTGACATACCTTTGTGAGCTGCTTTGAAATTCTCTTGAGAATTTGATGTCGAAGAGTTGTGTTGTGGATGTCGCTGAGAGTAGCGAGGCTCCTTCAACTTCCCCAAAATTATGCTAGGGAAAGAGCACAAAAAAATGACCAATGAAATGGCACAGGTGACACTGGAATGGTATATTCCAATAATATAGTCTCTTTCAGTGTGAAACATGTTCCCATGCCAAATCAATGAACGACGGGAGTCCACTAGAGAATGAGACCTCAACCAGAACCCAAACTACTCACTTATAAAAAAAACCCATACAATTTGGATCCACATACACACATATACCACTAGAATTCCTTATGGCACACAATACAGGGTGTGTCGAGTACTCAAGAGGAGATATCAACATCTTAACCCACAACAGAGGATTCTTTGGAGTGTCACACATCAGGTTGAAACCGATATACCACCTATGCAAAGTGAGAAAACAATGCCCACAAACCTAGGGCCTCTTCAGGACTTCCTCCAAGTCTTCCTGTCATATGACGTAATAGCTATACCAACCATTCATCAACTTGCACACCTCCGGAGGATAACCAACCAGCTTCACCCATGCCAAATTGTGCTAGTCTGACATATCTATGGTTTTATCTTTGTCAAAAAACCATTTCCCTACAAGTGCCCGTGTTTATAGACTCATTGATTGATCCCACATGATATCATAACCGAATCTCAAAAATTTTCCTTCAAAAGTTGGTTTGTATGGCTTCTCCCACTTCTGTGCTTGACTAGCCCGAAATGTGCCTGAAACAATGGGCAGATGATCAAGGTATTCTGTCCTAGGTAAAATTTTTGCACCATATGTATCTAGTGCATTCTCTTGGGGTCCTTTATTATTTCCATGTGTCACAAAATTTGTTTGTGTATTCAGTCCACCCTTAACAACCACTTTGGCCTGTATAAGGGCTGCATGTGAAGTCTCGTAATCATCAATATGTTCTAGATAGGCTTCGAGCCTTGCCATGTGTGAAAAAATGAGTGTATATCCCAGTAAATATAGGAGGTAGGAGCCTGATAAATATATGTATGTCCTTTAAATGTAGTCGGTGTATCATAGAATAGCACAGTGTATTGGGATCCCAATTCCCATTGACCAATGTGTACAAATGAATATTCTACCCAACACATTAAAAGAGTTCATAAAAATATAACACAACGGGAAAGTATGGGCACCTCACGGCAGATGTAGAAACAATTCCTTACAATGTGATTTAATGCTTTAGCTAAAGGTGGCGACACAAAGTAGCTGGATAATGTGCCCAATAAATGTTATGACCACAATCCCATAATACCCTGAAATCATCAATCCAATGAGTATGTATCCAAATCATGTCCCATTAATGCACCAATTTCAAATCATTTGGATCTTAGAGAAAAAATCCCGCGACGAGAATTCGGTCTCTCGCTATCGTTGTGTTTTGTATGGATTTTTCAGTATGACTTAGTGTAAAAACCCCATTAGCACCTTCGATTATCTGCACCATCCAACGATGATGAAATTAGACTTGTTAAATTCTTACCCCATTGGCACCATCATTTTTATTCATATCACTTTCATGTTAGAATAAAAAAAATATTACATTGTCTGTTACTAACAACAACAACAACAAATGCATCCACATATGTGCCACCATCTATGACACATGTAGTAGCTGAAACTTTTGCAGGGCGTCGAAACTGAGAAAATATCAATCCACTTCTGCCACCATATTTTTGTTTCTTGCGATATCTTAGGCTCTGTAGTCTCTTTTAGTTCTACACTTGTGAAAAAATTCAGTGTAAGAAAGTGTTTCCACCACCCACTCATGACCAAAAATACGTATACTTCCAAACCATAAGTGCATTTCCAGATCTCCATTCTACACAATACAAATTTCAAGAGACTATCTATCGTAAGAAATTTCTTGTTCTTAGCATCCCAACCAGTCGTTCTGGTAATAGTTGGTCCTTCCATGGTATATTTATAAGCACACTGCCTCCTGCTCAAAACCCTTGTCCCCTAGAAAATCATCGATTAATATATATAAGTTAAAAACATACATTTAAAAAAACATGAAACAAGATTCGTAATCATGAAGATTTACTCTCACTTTACTTTGAAAATTATTAATTTGTAAATAGATTTTGTTATAATACCATGGGCCAATACCATGGCTTATCAGTACCACATGCTAAAACAACCATAACTCACTTCATATGGCATTTCTTGACATGAAGTTTTTTTAATTAATCAATTTAATTAAAAGAGTAAAAGGGGCATAACTACTTTGGAGATAAATCTCAACCATTGATCTACATATACTACTATGAGTATTGTAGAATATCATATGGAGGTTAAATTCCTACCATCCTCCTAATAATTATTGATAATCAAATTTCTACCATCCTCCTAATAATTATTGATAATCAAATTAAAATTTTGGAAACTATTCCAAAATAGACATGCCTATGGCGTACTAATTTGATATTGCAAATACTGAAAACGACAAAATATGGATATTGCAGAGAAATAAATTTCCAAACACCCCCACACCTCTTATGGCTTACTAATTTTATATTGCAAATAGTGAAATCGGGAAAGTATGAATGTTGGAAGGAAATACATGTCCAAGCACCCCAACACCTCTTATGAAAAGAATATATGAGACTAATTGAAGTTGTTACTAGTTTTTGGCATGAGTTGTTTGAGTTATTGAATGTTGATAATATGAAATCAACATAAAGAAGAATGTATTTTTTTATTATAAAAATATTACATGAAGGATATTGGTAGAGTTGATTTTGTTGTGTTATTAATAACAAAAGAAAAAAAGAGGATGTTATCTAAGTGATTTAATTCAGTGAAGTGTATGATTGAGTCAAAATTTAAGGAGAGGGTAAAACGTGAATCTTCATGTAACTCAAGTAATCCTCTCCATGTAATGTAAGCTACTCGGATTTTTTTTGACACCAATTGACACCTAGTCCACAACATGCATCTAAATTAAGTTTATGAAAGTTCATTACAAGCAAATTGTCTTGTAAAATTTAGTTTCAATTAGAGAGTCATATTATAGTTTGTTAAGTTATGTCCTAGTGGAGTTAGTCAAGTCATGATCATGAAAAAAACTAGTCCATTCAATCAAATTATCCTCCATATAATATAAAATATAGATTCCATACATTTCCAAGGAAGAAGCCATGATTGATAGCAACAAGAGAAGACCAATATTGAGGAATTCACAAAGCATCAAAGAAGATTTTGAATGAGCAGTGAGTATACAAAGAAATCTTGTAGACATTGTTAAATTCAAGAGTAGGAATTCAAGAATGAGACATTAGATTCCACACATATACATAAAATCAGCTTAAGGAAAATATGATGACACAAGATAGACTGAATTGATTGAGCCCCTTGGCATGTGAGTAGCAAAAATTTTTTTTGGGTTGTGACCTTGGAAGGAGTCATATGTAGACCAACATGCATGGTTAATGCATAAGAAGGATACTTCTACATGAGTAGATACCTAGGATGTTGCTACACACTTGCTTGGGATGAGCAAGGAATTGAGATGGGTGAGATGTTGGAGGCCTCATAGGCCCTTGTAAACATCATCATACATTATATTAATATATTAGCATAATTATAAGAATGTAAATGTAAATGGTTAATGAATAAAAGAAAGCAATTATTGATTAGTTTGAAGTGGGTACAACTGCTCCAAGAAATTTTCCCATGTATAAATATTCATGAATATTAATAAGAACTCGGTTGATTAATCTTCCCACAATGAATTATTCTTTCTTTAGTTCCATTTGTGGTCTTATGTTTTTGTTGAAATGTAGTGATATTCTTGAATATGTGTTGAAAATATAGTTTCAACTAGAGTGATTTGAAGATATTTGGTATAGGTGTTGAAGTCACCTCATAAAATAACATCCTTCACCATCAAGTACTAAATGATGCTAGCATATAGGTCAAAATAGGGGTCTCCATTAGAAACAACATGAATAAAAAATTGAGATGAAATAGGGGGAAGTAATAAACTGCCACATATATGTCTCTAGGGAGGGAGGGAAATCCATTGAAGTGAATTTGGAAAAACCTAGGAAAAATGTTGAAATCTACTAGAGAAACCCTATCCCAAATTAAGTTCTTAGTAATGTAAGAAACTACAACTAAACTTATAACACCAAATAAATATTTGGTCTCATTGCAACAAATGGAAAATTAGTGATAACATGCTATATTTATCAGTGATTGGACAAGGATCACATGGGTATTGATAATAAAGAGGGTATTATATGTACCAAGAGCATTAGAGATCATGCCTGAAATGACTACAAATATCCATTGTCATTATAACAACCTATTAAGATATGTGAACCTTGTTTCCTTCCCCAATGGGATGTTCATTTAGAGAACCTGGGCTAGAGTATCCAAGGAAAGGGGATATCTATGGTTATGAGTGACCATCCATTTTCCTACAGATCATGTTGCTACAACAAACTCCTTGAAGTGTTTTTATTATACTACTTGGGATCGAGTGAAATCCTCTTCTAGAAATATATTTTGGGAAGGGAGAAAAATATATGGTTAACATCATGTGCTTGGAGTTGATCAACAACAAACCTAAACTGAATGAAAAGTGTAGAATCAAGTTTGAACCATGCACACTCGAGGAAAAGGTTTGGAGCTCAAGCTTATCCCAGAGGAACACGATGCCAATATACATGGGGTTTGGGGAAGGAGAGGGTAAGGGAAGCTCCTTGACCATTAAATTTACTCTTAAATCCCTCCTAGTGAAATCTTACCTTAGCTTGGCTTGAATGGCTTCCTCGATCTCATTAAGACGGGGAGGGGGCCTTGTACTTAACCTTAACCACGCTTTCCCATGATCTTATATGTGTTACTATTTCCTATTTAAAAGTGGCTGAATGATTTTAGTTTTATTATTGATTATTTTTTAGATTGAAAATGTTTTCATGTAAGGAGTTTTTTGGTGGTTGTAATGTATCTTGCATTAGGTTCTCTAACTGGGCCACCTTTAATACTATAGATGTGAGGGTTCTCACATCTTCTTATAACTTCTCAAAAAGTTTCATAAACCTATAAATTTGGGTGACAAGAAGGATGGGCTCTATGGAAACCTTAGGTTATGTCTCTTCCCTACACTGAATAACTGCACATGTACGTTTATGTGTGTGTTGTGCTAACATCAACCCTCAATTTACTATTTTGAACTCCACCCTCCAAAATATAAAACAACATGGGGCCCCTCCTATTTTTTTATGATCTTGTGCATATACATTATATCCTTTCATTTCAATTTTTGATGCTTTTTAAGCTTGGATGAGCTCTCTAATATGATCTAGACAATTCATTTTTCCTCATAATATTTTGAGATCACTTGTGTAGATCTAATTTTGTATACCTATAAATTTTCCTCTTAACTTGTTCAGTTCATTGGAAAAATCACCTTGTATGGTAGTTTTTTTTTCATGTAATAACCATCTTTTGCAATACATACCATTTAACACTGAAAATTTATCTTTCGCAATATACAAGTCATAGTGTTCAAAAAAGTATTTAATCTTGAGATATATTGCATGCTTGATCTTTTCTTTTTTGTGAGACATCACACAATAATTTTTGTTGAGCATGACACATCACACCCATAATTTTCCTTCCAAGTGTCATGTCACGCCACACATATTTTCTATTTTCTATGATACTTGCACATTCAATATTTTCAATATTACGATATATCACACCAATGATTTTATTTCCCTATGAACATTGCACCATTAAGTTTTCTTCTTTGTGATACATCATGCCATAATATTTTTCTCATTACAACATGATATTTTATTCATCACGACATATCACATGAATAATTTATCTTTGTGTGATACATCACATTTCACAAAAATATTTCTTTGTCACAAGTCTCATCTCATATTACACAAATGATTTGTTCTTTGTGAAATTCTGATTTGAAAACCATTTGACTAGTCCATATTTTCTTAAAAAATAGTGAATTTTTTTTTTTACATACATGTAGACAATAATTTTTTGGTTTATAAAATCCCATTTCCCGTTTCCCATTGTAAAATTATCAATTTCATGTCCATCGTTTCATCAAGAAGTGACCAAGTCTCTCTGACACATCACATTGTCAACCATGCCATTTACATCATTAAACAACCATTCACTAACTAGTAGGAAAGTTTCTATTTGCCAAGTTTTTTATAGTATAATCTCTTAAAGAATAGTGAATCAAAAGGGGAAGGGAACATGGATTTTAATTTTATACACAAATAAATGGGTTCTATTCCATTCCATTTTCACCCCAATTGTAAGTATAAATAGAAAATGTGTATATCAATTTCCCTTGTCCTTATCCTATTCCTTTCAAATACATTATTGGGGTGCAAACCATAATTGGTAAACTTATTATATAACCCCTTCAATGCCAACAATTCCCCCTCTCTTGATCCAATTCCTCCAATTCCAGTGCGTACTTTAGCTTGTGCCTAATCATACTCAAATTAGCTCAACACTTTTACATTCTTCTTTAGTTTGGCTGGTTAGGGCCATACCCACAAATTTTTGGAACACATTTAAGATATTATTTCAGTTGAAATTGTTCCTTGTGGGAACCTATATGACAATTTCAACCCATTCTTTGAATATGAGGACCCTTCTAGTATATTAACTATGCCCTATTAACTCCCAAAACATCATGATAATTTCACTTGGAAGTGTCAAAACAATTCCTCTCCTCGAACATCACCCCTCTATAGTGAATTTTGCATTTCTTAAGAATAATAATTATAATAATGTTTTTTTGTTATTGGTATGGGTGAATTACAGGGAAATCTAGGGCCACTTAATCAAAAAAGAAGTGGTAAGGAACTAATCATTGAAATTACCTCTGACAAGGAGGAGGAGGAAGGAAGAACTAGTGACCTGGGTCTCATCCACAATGTGACCATTACACTATACAAAAAGTTGTGACATATCAATATGGGGAGATTTATCAAATGTTTGAACATGAATCCTACTTTAAATTTGTAGATGGAGATCAACACTTGGGCATGTATGAGATGATAAGGAAATCATGACTACACAAGGTAGTCATGCATTTAGTTGTTGATCTGAATTAGATCATTATATTTTTTGTCATTGATATCGATGCATTTAGAGTGGATAAAGTGGAGGAATTAAAGCATGGGGTTGTTTTTACCAGTGGGACCCAGTTTGGGAAAACGAGGTCTAAAACCTTCCAGGAGCATTTTGAGGCATCAAAATACATTTTTTGGGGGTTAAAGTTTGCAACTTTTGCGTAGAGAATTTACATGTTATCCAATACACAAAGATATTTCCAATGGTGCAAGAAGCATGCAATGAAATTCTGTATGCAAAAGTTATGCCACTCAGAAGTTTACCTTTCTGTTTTCACCACCATAATTTGAGAGGATGCCACGTCAGCCTCCATTATTCATGGAAAAAGGGGCTATCCACGTGCTTATGATGTAAAATACTATATCATAGTCTATATTGCAACTTTGGTTAAGATTTTAGGTAGTCAAACTTAACCACAAGTAGGCTATCAGGATGTGTTATAACCGGGCCATTAGGAGGAAGAGACATTCCATTCTTTCAAGTGCATTTGTTCCATAGCTGAGAAAAAAGTAGCTAAGAGAGATAGGAGGTAGAGCACACAGAGATGATTTGTACACTGTAGTAGCCCAAGGGCCACATGCCATAATTTTTTATTCATGTAGCCATATTTCCATATAGAGAAAGAGAGTGGAGCAATCTCACCTTCTAGTTGGGTTTTCTCCCAAAAGGGTTTCCCATAGAATATCTTGTGTCTTATGTGTGTGTGAGATTTTATTTTTCGGTAATCTATTTTCTAGACAATTTCATTCGCATGCATGAACTATAAACAATAAATAGATAGATCCAAAAATTTAATAAAACTGTCATAAAATTTTAGAATTTAAATACAATATTATCATATATGCTGTGACGAACTGACTAGTGGAATATCCATGGAATTTTACGAATCAGTTGTTTTTCCATGTACTGAAGTAGTCATTTGGATCATTTTCCAATTAGATGTTGAAAAAATAATAATCAGGTACTCTAAAGGAAAATCCATCTCATCTTTCAATTCATTAATCCTGCACATGTGCTACAAGATCCCAATTATGCATATTGAGTTTAGAAAATAATGGATTATACAATTTTATGTAGATGTTAGAGAAGTGATGAAGAATTGGTGGGTCCTTGATAAACAATTCAAAAATAGGAAATCAACTTCCCCCCCACTATAATGTTGAGGACTCCATACAAATTTGCAATATATATGCTTTGTAGACTATATGGATATTTTGATGCAATGAACTTCAAGGAGTCATGAGTTTTTCTAATGCACAACACCACAAAAATATGGAATATATTCAATTGGGTTGATATACTCTTTTCTACCATGGAGGAAATTATGTTAGTTGCAAAGCGCGTTGTGCCAAATAAACATCCAACGTTTCATATTTGATCATATATAGTGGATGTAGCATATATGGTGCATGCTTTCCTAGGTATGGCCTTGGTGTAGTAGATCACTGATACTCAAATCTATTTTTATTCCTAAGAAAGGTGGTAGTACAAGTATTGTTCTCATTATCCCAAAAATGGAAGAATTCCTCATCCCTCTTTTCCAATTACTTTTTTGTACTCCAACACCGTGTATGCCAAACATAATAGTACATGAAATTACGAAGCTAGGAGATTTGTTTGTTCTATAACATGAGACTTATATCAAAATATATGGCTAGATTAAACCTACCTACATATTCCTAAAGTTTGTGCCTAATAAATCTGCTTTTTAAGAAGTAGTATACCATGCTTTAGTACATGTAGTTGGAGTAGCTCTTGCTAGAAATAAGAAAATACCATAGAAACCAATGCCATTTTTCTTAGGATCCTATGGTTTCCAACATTAAAAAGAAGAAAAATATGAATTTTACATCTAAGTACATTCCATTTCACAGAAGGAAGATATCGTTGGCATGGTCATAAATATTTTCAATAAATAATGCCAAGTCTACAAGTATAGGTGGTCTTATGAATCTAAAATATGGATATAGTAAAAAATGCATATAAGGGGTTACAAGGGTACAATAATAACAATAAGGGGTTTACACTAACAATAATAAGGGCTATACTAGTGATATAGGGACCTAACATGCCCCTCTCCTTCAAAAAAGGTGTTGTCCTCAACACTTGAGTAGCTCCGGGTGCTTCTGTATAAAATTCTCATCCTCCCATGTAGAATCTTCAGTGGGTAAGTTCTTCCACTTGATGAGATACTCAGAAATTGATCGATTCCGTAGTTGTCGAGTTCTTTTTTCCATGACTGCTTCAGGTTCCAATATGATTTTCCCTTCCCCATCAAGTTCTGGCAATACTGTTTGAATTGGAAGATCTTCACCTATAACCTTCTTTAAGCATGAAACATGGAAAACTGGATGTACTCGCGAAGAAGCAGGAAGCTCCAATTTGTATGCCATAGTACCAATCTTTTGCAACACCTTGTAAGGACCATAGTACTTTGGCGATAATTTATTATCCTTCTTAGCTTGCTTGAGGGACATTTGTTTGTATGGTTGTAGGCGTAAAAATACCCAATCTCCTACATCAAAACTTCTCTCACTGCGATGTTGATCTGCCTATTGTTTCATTCGATTTTGTGCCAAATTCAGGTTATCCTTTAAGAGTTGGAGAACTTCTTGTTGATACTCGATGTGATCTTCCACTGCTTGAACCTTCAAATTTTCTCTTAAAGATGATGTGATGGATGGTGGATGATATCCATAAAGTGCCATAAATGGGGTCATTTTTGCTGCAGTATGGAAGGAAGTGTTATACCACCATTCGGCAAGAGGTAACCACTTGACCCATTGTGTTTGTTTATCAGATACAAAACAACGAAGATATCCTTCCAAACATTTATTTACTATCTCGGTTTGACCATCAGATTGAGGATGATAAGATGAGCTATGAGCTAATTGAGTACCCAAACAAGAAAATAACTCCGTCCAAAAATTTCGAGTAAAAATGGGATCTCTGTCGCTCACAATAACCCTTGGGCTTCCATGTAGCTTTTGAATTCTATCCATAAATGTAGTAGCAACTGTACTTGCTTTAAATGGATGAGATAATGCACAAAAGTGCGCATACTTGGTAAGTCTATCAACTACCACCATGATGACACTCTTTCCTTCAGACTTAGGTAAACCTGTGATAAAATCCATTGAAATCTCCTCCCAACGTTGACTTGGAATGGATAAAGGTTGTAGAAGTCACAGGGTCTTAATTGTTTCCATTTTATTCTGCTGGCAAACCAAACATTCCGCCACAAACTTTTGAATATCAGATTTAAGGCCATCCCAAAAAAATTCTTTCTTCACCCTGTGGTAAGTTTTTAAAAATCCCGAGTGTCCTCCTAAAGGAGAAGTGTGCAATTCCAAAAGAATCTTTTGTTTTAGTTGGGAATTCTTACAAAGATATAAACGATCTTTGTACCATAAGGAATCATTTTTCCAACTAAATGTATCAGATGTACTAGGATCTTGCTGCAAATTTTGAATGAGTATCCATACATATTTGTCCTTCTTCCATTCATCTCTTGCTTCAGTTATCCAATCTGGTTGGATAATAGAAATGGCACAAAGCAATGCTTCCACCTCTTCATTCTTTCTTGAGAGTGCATCTGCAACAACATTCGGCTTTCCTTTTTTGTAGATTATTTCAATGGGTCTTCCTTCATGCATTAAAACTGCACCAATTCCATTTCCTGAGGCATCACATTCCACAATAAAGGTTTTTGTGAAGTCTGGTGTAGCTAAGACCGGTGCTAGGCACATTGCCTCTTTAAGACGTTCAAAGGCCTTAGTTGCTTCAGGAGTCCATGAAAATGCATCTTTCTTCAATAATGTTGATAGAGGTGCTGCTATTCTCCCATAATTCTTAACAAACTTGCGATAATACCCTGTTAACCCGAGAAATCCTCGCAACTTCTTTATGGTTGTGGGGACTTTCCATTCCTTAATGGCTTTAATTTTGTTAGGGTCTACTTTAACACCCTCGTGAGATACAATATGACCCAGATATTCCACCTCTTGTACTCCAAAGAAACATTTGGATTTTTTGCATATAATTGTTTCTCCTGCAATAGTTTGAGCACCCTGTCAACATGTTGAATATGATCCTTTCAAGACCTATTGTAGATTAGTATATCATCAAAAAATACTAGCACAAATTTTCTAAGGAAGGGTTTGAAAATGGAATTCATCAACCCTTGAAATGTAGAAGGTGCATTGGTAAGGCCAAAAGGCATGACCAAAAATTCATAATGACCCTCATGAGTTCGAAATCTTGTTTTTGGAATATCTTCAGTCTTCATTCTAATTTGATGATATCCTGAACGAAGATCCAACTTGGTAAAATAAATTGCTCCATGTAATTCATCCAATAATTCATCAATCACAGGAATGGGAAATTTGTCTTTAATGGTGAGCTTATTGGGCTCCCTATAATCCGGACACATTCGCCATGATCCATCCTTCTTGTGTACCAATACTACAGGAGCAGAGAAAGAACTTTGACTAGGTTGAATTATACCCGCCTCTAACATTTCTGCAATCATGCGTTCAATTTCGCTCTTTTGGAAGTAAAGATATCTATAAGGCCGGATGTTTGGAGGAACACTTCCTGGAATCAAATGAATAGCATGATCATGATCACGAATAGGTGGGAGTCCTTTGGGAGTTTCAAACACCTTGGAATGAGTGTCCAAGACTTGTTGGAGATCTGCAGAAATAGATGATTTTGATGTCGGAACTTCTAGTGAGCATAATTGTGCAATTACGCCTCGTGCATTCACTGTGCAGAGTATTTATTCAAGCAAACAAGAGCAATATGCCTTCTGGCTTCCCCATGACCCCGTAATTTAAGCTTCCTTTCCTTAGAAAAAAAAGAAATGCAAGAAAAGCTCTTGAAAATTAAAAGCTACCGTCCCCAAAGATTGTAACCATTGTACTCCTAGTACAACATCAGCACCTCCCATAGGAATGGAAAGCATTGGACTGGTCAATACATATTCCCCCATGGTTAGCTTGATATTATGGCATTTTCCAGAGCAATTTATAGTTCCTCCATTTGCAACCATCACTTTACATTCTGGTGCTGGGTATATGAAACAATTTAATTCCTTGGCTACCTTACAATGAATAAAATTGTGGGTGCTACCTGAATCAATCAACACTATTACCTTTTTCTTCTTGATTTGTCCTACTATCTTGAGAGTTTGAGGAGTGGTAATTCCTTCCAGTGCATTACACGATATGGTGGGATTCATTTCTTCCTCTTCTAGGGTTGGTTCCTGGTGTATATCCTCTTCTTGTTCATTTTCTTCTTCCTCTTCACAATCTATGTAAAATAATTTCTTCTCAGCACACTTATGACCTTTAGTGTATTTGCTATCACAACTGTAGCAAAGCCTTTTTGCTCTTTTTTCTTCCAATTGTTGTGGTGTCAACCTTGTAGGTTGTGGAAATCTAGGCGTAACAACACTTCCTTCTTTATAGAATTGAGTGGTAGGCTTCCTTGTCGCCATAATTTTACATTCAACTTTTCTTGCCAACCTGAATACCTTCTCCAATGAATCAGGTTCCAAAACGCGAACTTCATGTTGGATGTTATCCTTTAAAGTGCCTAGGAAGAGATCAATCCTGTGTCCCTCTGGAATATCAGTCACCCTTATATTCAATTTTTGGAAGTCCTCAATGTGCTGCCCCACTAAACCCTTTTGTTTGAGATTTATCAATTGGGTAAAGAAGGTGTTGCTCTTTGTATCCTCATAATGTGCTATCATTTCCTCTGTAAAAATTGACCAAGTGACGATTTTTTAACGGGAGCAAAGCCATTGATACCATACAAATGTATTTTGTTCTAAATGTAAAGTTGCAATGCGTACCTTTTGCGTGTTTTGCACGTTATGGAGATCAAAATATTGCTCCATCTGTAGTATCCATGTTACAGGATCCTTTCCATCAAACTTCCTCATATCCATTTTGGAATATGGTGGTTCTTCCCACCAACATTCGAGTTTATGAAATCACGATTAACATTTATTTTGTTCTCATCATGAGGTTCTTCTCCTATATTTCCGCCATTAGGAATCATTTCTGGTTTTAAGCTTGTCATCAAACCTTCCATGTATGCTTTTAGATCACTCTTCATGTTTTCCATGTTGTCTTTCATGTCATCCATCTTAGCTTCCACGCCATCCATCTTAGCTTCCACGCCATCCATTTTAGCTTCCATGCCTTTCTTCAAACCGCCCATCTTCACTTCCATGCCTTTCTTCAAAACTTCCATTTCATTTTTTGTTGCTCTTTGCGAGAGTGAAAACTGTTGCATTTGCTCTTGTAATTTTGATAGATCATGTTGAAATTCTTCATCTTCATGAGTCATAGTAGAGCCTTCTGAAGGCTTAATGGGTGTTGAATTCTTTTTAGGGGCCATTTTAAAATCCAATATTGATATATATTCTACAAGTTTCCCTTGGAATCAATTCATGAAATTTTTAGACAATCTTCCTCAGGATTTCAGCTTCGCACCCTAAAAATTTCAGCTTCTGAAACTTCGTAGAAAAAAAGTTATAGCGAAAATTCCACGATGACCTGTTTGGAGCAGCGAAACCCTAGAATCCAAAGCTCTGATACCAAATGTTGTGTAACCAGCTCCAAAAAAAGAAGAAAAGAGATATCAACGCCTTAGAAATGAGCCTCTTCGAGGGGGCAACCTCCAATACATTACATAAATGAACAATTCTTGGATGATACAATTCACAAAACCTCCTTTCTATATATAGGAGTCTATGGGGCCATAATGTAATCCTAGTGGGCCACAATGTAATCCTAGCCGACCTAACAATAATAATTTAAGGGCACAATAATAACAAAATGGGGGTTACAAGGGTACAAAAATAACAATAAGGGCTTTACACTAACAATAATATGGGGCTATACTAGTGATAAAGGGACCTAACATAAGGGAATTGAGCTCAACCATTTTCTTAAAAATAGAATTAGTTACATTAAACTTGGGCCGACTTTCTGAAAATAGGTGTTGAAGATGAACTCGTATCTCCTAAACCATAGAAATTTTTACAAACATGAAAGAGGTTTTTGTATATAAGGTCATTTCGGAGAAAAACCTCTCTCAAGTTTATAAAATTAGTTTCCATTTGATCGCAATATATTCCACAAAATCATATCTAAAACAGAAAATCATTAAAAATTTAAATCTGTGAAAATTAGCTATAAATATATAGTCACATATCCCAATTCGTGACACCTGTGAATAAAATGAAAGATGTTTTTGTTATATGCCTTTTGGTTAACAAAAAATCCTTGGTTTTTGTAAAATTAATTTCCATCTGTTGTAAAATGGCTCCGCACAAAAATGACTGAAACAGTAAAAAATATGAAAAAATTTCTTTGTTTTAATGTAGGCTCCAAATATCACTGTATATCTCCCACATAGTAGCACCTGTGCATAAAATTAAGGAGGTTTTTGTTATTTAGTATGTGATAAAAAAAAACCTCTTTCACTTTTGAAAAACTCCTTACCATTATTTCACAAACTGATTTTGTACTAAACTTGTCATTGTGTGCAGCAACTGACCTCAAAACATGCATAACCAATAATCACTCATTCATTTCGATCATATCTTCTAATCTGGGAGCCGGTTATGGGAGTGTGATATACCGTTGGAAATATTTTTCTGAGCTTCTTCTGATGGACACACTTGTGACATGTTTTGTGTTGAACATCATGTGAAAAACATCTAACAAAACCATACATAGTAAGAGCTCATGTTGATCTCTAGTGACAAGCTGCGAAGACTGGAACTAACACTTAGTAGGGCCAGTTTGTAAGTGACTACTCCTATACATTGAAGTACCTGATAAGGCCCATAGAATTTTGGTGTTATTTTCTCGTATCACTTTTTTTTAAGTGATGTCTTCTTATAAGGCTAGAGTCATAGGAATGCATGGTCACTTACTTGAAAGAACCTCTATGAATGGTGTTTTCCAGCATGTTTCTTAATTCTAATTTGAGCTTGATGTAGATTATATTTCAAATGAGCTTTCATGGTGGTACGGTTCTGCAAGATATTATCAACTGCATGTACTTTAGAATGTTAATTGGAGATATAATAATTTGGTGAAGGTGGGAGTTGGCCATACACTACCTCATATGGCATCATCTTGGTGGATTCATGATAGTTAGTATTATACCACCATTCAGCTAAAGGAATCCATTATACCATTGATGTTGCTTGTCTCAAGTGAAGCACTACAGTTATCTCTCCAAACATTTGTTAATTTCTTATGTTTGACCATAGGTTTTGGGATGATAATTTGTACTAAGTTGGATTTGTGTGCCCTGTAGCTTGAAAATATCCTGCAATATTTTTTTGTTAAAGTGGGATCTCAGTCAAACACACTGGAAGTCGACATGTCATGTAGTTTGAATAACTGGTCCATGAAAACTTGATCCACCAATGTTGGGGTAAATCGGCGTAGTAGAGCACAAAAATTAGCATATTTAGAAAGTATGTCAATAACCACAATGATGACTGATTTATTGTCTAACTTTCTGAGACCTGTAATGAAATCCATGGAAAAATTTTCCAAACGGAAGCAGGGAGTGGTAAGGGTTGTAATTTTTTGATAGCTTGACAATGTTCCCTTTGTTGCACTACCATACATCACATTCAGCTACAAAACTAATTCTTATTTCGTGCTTCATGTCGATCCACAAGAAGAAGCAGTGTGATTGTGCATAAGTCTTTTGAAACCCTAAATATCTTGTGACTGAATATGAATGCATCTCTTCCAAGATGCAGGTTTTGAGGGTGGAGGTTAGGAATAGCACTAAATTTTCCTTATAGTGAAGAACCTCATCCATCCAAGAGTCCTTTGAGGAATTAGGATATTCTCAAAATCTACTAATGAGCTAGGACATAGAAGGGTAGGATAATAATTCATAATGGGCTTATTACATCTAATATGGTATGGGTAGAGAGAGGGATTAAGAGGTGCCTTCTTCCTCAAATTGGCACGATAAGGCATCATAAAATACATTTTCACACCCATTATTTTAAATTATCTCATAATCATATCCCAGTATTTTTGTGATTTTATTGAGGAGACGATATACACTACTCTAGGAAATATTTTAGTCTATGATGGTCAATGTGGATTTGGAAATGACGCTCCAATAAGTATGGTCACCAAGTGTCTACTCAATGTAAGATGGACATCATTTATTTCTAATATGTATAATGACCTAGATGTTTTCCACTCAGTTGTTGACTGGTGAAATCCAATGCTCTACCTTCATGCATTAATACTACTCCAATGCCCGTACTTGAAGCATCACATTAAATCACAAAGAAAATTGTGAAGATTGGTAAGGCCAATACTCGAGTGGAGTACATGGCATGCTTGAGATCCAAGAAGGCTGTTACACAACATTTTGTCACTATCCCTGCAATCCCCATCTCGCCCATTGGAGGGTCATTTCCATGATCAATAAGTAGTGTCATGTTTTGCAAAGACCATCATTGTATCCCTTTACATGAGAGTAATATTATTTCTTTTGACAATTCCCGGAGCAGAGACTCAAAAACCCTTATTTTTGCCTTGGCACGGGTAGTTAGTTATGCCCTCGTGCAAAAGAGGAAAATTAACATTGGGCCCTGTGCCAGCTGGCGCTCTGTCCCGGTTTGCCACCCGCGCCAAGCTGTTTATGGAATGTTTTTTAAAAATAGAGGCAGAGATTCCACTCCAACCACCTCGAGGATGAGTCATTGGGAGTGGTTGAATTGATAAACCATAGACTCCCTCCTTTAGTTTATGGTTTCCACCTATTATGGGAACTACCTAAAGGATAGGCCTCCCTCCCACCTTTGTAAGGATCCTAACCTCCTCCTTTTCCGCTATAAAAAGAAGCCATCTTTCTTTGCACAAACTAGCTGAATAACTGAATAGCTAAAGAGTTGAACTTGAAGAAATACCAGAGAGATAGGATAAGAAGGAATTACATTGAGAGATATTGAGTCCATGCCTCTGAGAGAGCTTGATTCCATGCCTTTATCTCGTCCGAATTCCCTGACGAACATCTAAGACGCACTTTGGCTGAACCCCGCTGGAGGAGACCTCGACATCAAAGCTTTGGTTGTATCTCTTCCTTTCATTAATACATATATGTGACTACTATTTGGTTCCACTTTTGTGTTACGACGTTTGTTTAATGCAATTTTTTTAGCCCTTTTTGACTGGCTAATAGTTATGAATGAAATGTTATTATGCTGTATGATGTTATTGTTTTTTGATTCTATGTGTAGGTGTTCGAGCATGACTGCAGAAGGATTGTGACTTGGCGAGGCAGGAGCGAGAGGTCACCACCACTACAGCAATGACGATAGTGTTGGAATCCAGGTAGGTCAATGTACCATGTCCTCTTTCATTCAATAATTAGGAATCAACACTTTAGCATGTATCTTTGTTTCTAGACCCACTCTAGGGCTAGAGGGATTGTCTCTGTCTGCAAAGAGGATTTACCTACTTAAAAAATTGGCGACTCCGCTGGGGATCAGTGCGAGTTTGTCATTTCATTTTGTTGGGTCAGTTTCAATCATTGATTTTCTTATCAGCCTTTCCTGGTTTTCTTGCTTAGTTTACATCCTTTGTTTAGCTCCAGAGTGTCAAGATTGACCTCTGCTCATTAGGTTCTGGTTTTTCCTCTTTTTCCCATAGTTATCTGGCTTGGCGCACTTTTCCTCTGAACAGTCACACCCATTGGCGCAGGTTGCTCTTTTTGCGGTCGCACCAAGCCCTGTATGATGCATATTATAGCCTTATAGTAGGATGTGGTTTGACCTCCTTAATGAGTCTTTTGGTCAATTGTGCTTGCTTCTGGGTTATTTTTTATGTGTAATTATGCCTTTGGGACTATTTTGACTATCGTCGACCTGTTTTCCTTAGTCGTTTCTCCATCTTCTTATCAGTGCGGATTGAAGCCTTAGGGTTTTTAAGGGCTTGGTACACTGAGCCTTCTGTTTGGAAACCAAGTCATTTTGATTATAGTTAGTCTCATTCTTGGGTTGATTGCACTAAGTTTTCTTGATTCCTTTGAGTGTTTGCTTTGGTTGAATGATCATTTCGTTTTTTTATTGATTTTTCTCCTTATTGCTCCAAGAATCGATTACATTGCTTGTTTTGGATCGTTTTGAAAAATTTATTTTGGTTTGGAAGATTGCGACATTAGTTTGAGTGATTTCTTGTGTTTGTTTTGTGTTTTATTGAGTCAATCAATTTTGATTCCTACACAACACTTCAGCTAGTGTTTTTTTTCATGTTTCATGTAATTAGTGCATCATGTACTTCTTTCATTAAAAACAAAAAAACATATTTCGCATTCTTTCTTTGTAACCAAAGTGAAATTTTCTTTTGCATAACTAGCGACTGATTGTCTAGGAAAGAGTTTCATTTTCATTTAATGTTGTTAGATGCATTAGTGGATTTCTTCACATACTTTCATTGTTTGCTTTCGTCTGAAAGATCTCTATCCTTCTCATAACTAGCATTCATTGAATTGGAAATGATGTTCATTTGCATATAGCTTGCATTTAGGAATTTTGAGATCCAAAATCGATAGGGCCTTAAAATTGAAACATAATCCAAGATCAACTTTAAAATTACTTTAATTAACCTAAGGAAGCATTGAAACCTAACAAAAATTTTAGTGGTCTAGGCTAGAGACGTGTTCCGTCGTTCGCCATTTGGCTCTAGACAACGCTAGTACGGACTTGTGCTCCCCGTACCGTCGAGTATATAAAGGGAGACCCCTCTAGGTTGAAATCCTTTTATCCATAGGAAGCCAAGTCTGCCTCCTTGTAACCGTGATACACCGAACACAGCATTCAGGGAGACTATCTGGACATACGTCAAGTCCTTGGTCATTTCTGTTTCATTTGATCACCAAGGTGTTTATGGCAGTTCACGGAAACCTGGTATACCCTCTTTCTTAGTATTCTAGAGTATTCATTTTGATATTTTCATGACTCTTTAAAAAAGAGAAGAGATCATCGAGCACTTTTCCTTTCACGCTCGTTTAAAATTGAAAGTGACTAGTGTCATCTTTTGTCTGTTTCTCGATTCTTTAAAAATGAAACAACAAAATTTGGTTTCAGTGTCATAAAATTAATCACCTACGATTACACAACCGTTAAAGTTTTATTACTTGGCCTGCTATTTTTCCTTGGTTTTGATCTTGGAGTATTCGATTGGTTCTCTTTTTCCTTTCTGTTCTGATATACAGTCACGGTGGCGGAACCACCAGTTTTGTCATCTTCACTACCTCCTAGTGGTAGTTCTTTCTCGGACGTTTCTTTTTAAACCCCTCAATCCACTAGGTTTGCCGAGATTTCATAGCCTATTCTTTTGTCTATCTTGCCTCTTGCTACTCGATCTCCTCCTAAAGGCCAGTTGAATTCAATTGGCCTCCTTCTGGTGCTTGGTCTAGTTTTGGGGAAGAAGGAGATTTTCCTCCTTTGACATCAGGTTCGCCATTTTTTTCTATTGTTGATCTCCTAGTCCCCGTAGTATTTTTGAAGACCGTATGGAAGAGTCAGACATGGATTCATCTAGTCCCATTGGTAGTGAAGTAATCCCTGTTTCTATAGAAGAAAATCAGCTTTTTCTGAAAGATGTCCCTCATGTTTCTACTCATTCTTCTCTACCATCAGTGTCACTTCCATTTGGATATAGGTCCTTGAGTCATATTATGTCTGGTGTTGCCTCCATAGCGCAATCTAGTACTGTAACTCCTCCTTAGAGTTTGGTCCTCCCTTCGTTAGGACTATCACCTTCGACACCTGGTTCGTCAGTTACTGTTACATCTATTCCAGTTCAACCAACGGTCTATGTGGCTTCATCCACACTGGTTGTTACCCATCAGTCGTAGGGATATTTTCACACTCGTAGGTATATTTTCCTTAATCCAAAGTAGCCTGTTAATCCTGATCCTAGCACATCGCAATCTAGTGCCGCGGAGGCCCTGCCTGCTTCTAGTGTAGTTTCCACTACTCTTGTGATTCCTAGAGGTCTTACTTTTGAAGAATATCTGTTTGGTTTTTTAGCAACAGAGTTTTCAGGGTTCTCAAACCCTTCAATCTCTTGGTAATCCTCTATTCCATCACTATGATGCTGTTGGTAATCTCGTATATATATATATATATATATATATATATATATATATATATATATATATATATATATATATATATATATATATCTACACCATTATGATGTGTATGGTAATCTGATCTATTTGCCTCCTATTGATCCTCATCAGGTTTTTTATGATTCTTATCAGACTGTTACTCATTTGGGACCTACCCTTCCTACGCAACCCTCTATCTTGCAAGGACAACCCTCATCGAGACAACCTTTAGCTCAGCAGGGCCCTGCCTATGGTCCACAGGGACAACCATATGGTCCAAAAGGCCAACCTTTGCAAGGTAAACCTTTGGTCCAACATGGATAACCCTCCGGTTTGTTTGGTCAACCTCAAAATCAACCAAGGCTATCTCAGCCTCCTAGGGGGAAAATATACCCACCACAAGGACAACCTGTTGCACCACAACCACAGTCACATGTTCAATATGGCCAAAATGTTGTGCAACCAGGACAACCCTACAGTCCTGATCCAGGTCAACCTAGTTATCAGGGACAACCTGTTCCATCGCAACCATCGGGACAACCTTTCCCGCAAGGACAACCAGGTGGTCCTCAGTACTCGGCTCAACCTGCTCAGCAATCGATTCAACCTGCTCTTCACCTGGTTCCATCGTTTCAGCAGCCCGTTCTACCTGTTTATAGTCAGCCAGGTTTACCTACTCAACAGCCTGCTCAACCTACTCAGCCGGGTCCACCTTCTCAACCGCAAGGCGCTTACGACCCTCAAGGTTTATATCAACCAGTATATAGTGCGTACAATTGGTATATAGTGCGCCCTTGGTTCTTTACCCTTAAAATCAACCTGTATATCATCAACCTCAAAGCCATGCTTACATTCCACAACAGATTCCATACGCTGCTCAGCAAGGACCTCAGTGGTCTACTCCGACTCAGTATCCTAGTCCTCAACCCCAGTATCAACTGAATTATCCTGCTTCTAATCCCTATGATCCGAATCCTCTGGGACAGAATATATGGGGACAAAATCCTGCTCGGACTGGGTGGAATGTACATGCAGGTCCTTATCAAAGACCTCCGATGACTTTCAACACTCAGTTACCATTTCTTGCTATGTTGGAACTACCTGATGTGTCAAAATTGATGAATGATCCCATTCTTCATAACCCATATTGGCCTCCAGTACCAGCCAAGATTCCTGGTGATTGCCCCAAATTTGAGGGCAAGTCTAGAAAAGACCCCCAAGGGAATATTATGACTTACCACTTGTGGTGTTCCTCTAAATATTTTGTTGACGATTTTATTAGACTCTGTGTTTTCCAGCAAACAATTACTGGTGCCGCTGTAAAGTGGTACATTGAGCGATCTCGTGGCGTCTTCCAAGATTTCAATTCTTTAGCCATGGCATTCCTTACACATTTCTAGTTACCAGTCCGCTATGACACTAGGATGCACCTCCTCATGTCATTGAAACAGGACCTAGCTACTCATATATTGGATCATATTTATGAGTGGCGACGTCGTCGACGCATGATCATATTTGAAATTCCTGATCAGCTTCTAACTCATTGCCAAAGACATAACTATGGGGGCATGTGTAATCGAGGAACAAGCCATTTCTTATGCCTAGTACCTTGATCTCGTGTACTCTCAGTCTGGCGCATTATGTGATATCTTTCCTGATGCTCCCCGACTTGGAACTTCTAAACCACTAGTGACTCCATCCGTTGATGGTATTATTGGTTCAGTGTCTCAAAATTCTCAGAAGTCTTCATCTTCAAACACTAAGAAGCCGAAGTCTGCTTCTTCCCATAATGTTACTTCTCAGTCTACTTCAATTCTAATAAACCAGCAGAAGTTAATGCCATTCAAGCCAATCCTACAGATAATGCTTCTAAAGGTAAGAATAAGGTTAAAGGTAAAGCCAAAGCCGATACCCCGAAACAGGATTCTCATAAACCTCGTGATAGCGATGGTTCTCAACGCAAATCAAAGTATCCTTGTTTGATTTTTGATGATTAGCACTTCACCAAAGATTGTCCTAGACGGTCCGAAGTCAGCCACTTGCTCAAAGGCACCTAGGGAACTCTGGCCATTCTTAAATAACCTTTCCCATCTTAGCAGACTCAGATGGTAGAGAAACCTTAGTCCTCTGCCCCATTTGGCTCTCAAGTGTTCATGATGAATGGTTCTACATCTATTTCTATTGCTACTCAGTCAAAAGATTATACTGGATCTCACCAGGCCATGGGGAAGGAGATCGTTGATGGTCCTCTTCCTCCGCCTGTTACTGACCCTCTTGAAATTCAAAGGCCTGATGCTGAATCTATTGTATGAACGCCTTCCAGGGGTGTGCTCCGCAAGTCTTCTTATAATCCAAATCCCCGTGCCGCTCACCATTACAATATTTTTAAGGATTTGGCTCAAGCACCATCTGTGATGTCCATGTTAGAAGTACTTCAAAGTTGTCTGTCACAGTGAAGATCTTGTTATCTACGATCGGTGGGATTGATCCTGTCGATACTAGCCTTCTATCTTTCAATCTAGAGAATTTTGTTCCACGACTTCCGCATTAGATTGCACTCATTATTAAAGTTGTTATTAATGGTCTTGACATCCATCAGGTAGTTGTGGATGAAGGTGCATCAACCTAAGCCATGTTATCTTCGTGTTGGAAAACTATTGGTTCTCCAACCCTGAATTCATTGCCAAATGCCCTAGAAGCATTTGATGGAAGAGAATCAAAACCTTTAGGTGTTCTTGCTAGTTTACCGATTACTTTGAAAGGGAAGAAATTTAATTTCAAGGTCGAAGTCATTGACACTAAAATTAATTATAATCTTCCCCTCAGTCGCAGTTGGACTCACGTCATGTTATGTGTTTCTTCCACTCTCTTTCATGTTTTGAAATTTCCACATGAAGGAAAGATTGTTACTGTTGATCAATTGTCTTTCTTCACCTCTTCTTCCGAGAACAACGTTCCGTATGTGGATCAGATTCCTACTCCCTACAAGAGCGTAGGACCAGGTCTTTTTAAAAATCCTGCCCTCATGGGTATTTTTCCTCTTCCTCCACTGAATACTATTTAGATTCATATGATCTCTCGATCTGATGACCCATGGATTATTCCTTCCCCTGAACATATTGATTCCTTCAGTGATTTGATTCCTTTGAGTCCAATTGAGATTTATTATTGTGAACTCATTTCTACTTCGAAATATCTGTCCTCTGATTGTGCTCCTTTGAGCATGTCTCTTGACATTTATTCTCAATCCCCCTGACTTGGTGATTCAGATTCACCTAATCCTTTGAACAAAGTGTTTATTTCCGATGAGGCTATCGTGGAAACCATGTCTCTTGAGGATCTGCCATGGAATGATGGTCATCATCGTTCCTAGTTTATGCCTAGCTTCGGTGCCATGTCTACTTGTCTCGAGCATTTTTCATCTCAGGTTCCTTCTCCTCCACTTCAATTTCCTGTTTGGACACACGACATCTTTATGGAAGGTAACTTGAGAAATATTACATAGACGATACCTATTGACATTTCCATTAAACCGGGAATTTTTGAGAACATCCATATCGGGGTCACTTGTTCTTCTGATGAAGTACAAGTTTATACTAGCCTTTTTCGCGAATTTCGTGATGTGTTTGCATGGTCCTATGAAGAAATTCTTGATATTTATCCTAGTATAGTGGTGCATGAAATACCTACTTACCCCGGCTCGAAACCTGTTCGCCAGCTTCTTCGTCTGGTGCACCCTAGAAAAGCTGCTGCCATTAAAGGTGAAGTTGAGAAACTTCTTAGAGATGGTTTTATTTATCTGATTCCTTTGAAAAAATGGGTCTCTAATATTTTTCATGTAGATAAGAAGCAGGGAACTATTCGTGTCTGCGTGATTATCATGACATTAATCAAGCTTGTCCCAAGGATAATTATCCTACTCCCTTTATCGATAAAATCATTGATGAATGTGATGGGAGTGAGATATTTTCCCTGATGGACGGTTTTTCTGGTTACAATCAAATTAACATTCTCCCGACTGATCAACATAAGACTGCCTTTATCTATCCTTGGGGTACTTTCACCTATAAGAAGCTCCCTTTTGGCTTAAAGAATGTTGGAGCTACATTTCAGCGAGCGATGTCATATGCTTTTCATGATATTCGTCACATCATTAAACCTTATCTCGATGATCTTCCCGCTCATTCAGCTAAGTGCATGGACCATCCTAACCATCTTCGTAAAAAATTTCTTCGTTTTCGACATTACAATATTCGGCTTAATCCACACAAGTGCGTCTTCCGCGTTGATTTCGGTATAATTTTAGGGTTTATCTTGTCCAAAGATTAAATTCGCCTTGATCCACTCAAGGTTGAGGCTATTATCAATCTCCCCTCTCCCTGCTCATTACATCAGTTGTAGATTTTCCAAGGTAAGGCTAATTTTCTATGCCGTTTTATACCTGACTATGCAGAAGTGGCTCAAGGATACATGCGATTATTAAAGCAGGGCGTCCCATTCTGTTGGGATGAGATTTCTCAAAATTATTTTGAGGCTCTGAAGATGTTGCTTGTCAACGCTCCTCTGTTGCATCCTCCTAACTATCATCGTGATTTTTCCTTTTATTTAGTCATCTCTTTCAACACAATTACCATGGTTCTGGTACAAGACGATGATGACGGTAATGAGAATGTTATTTATTACTTTTCTCATAACCTTCTCTATCCTAAGACGTGCTATGCACATGTCGAAAAGTTAGCGTTAGCTGCGGTTCAAGTAGTTCAACATTTTCGTCATTATATTCTTTTGCGTACAGTGACTGTGATTTTCGATTGCAACCCCATGACCTATATATTGTCTCGACAATTACTGGGGGGGGGGAATACTCGAAGTGGATTGTCATCCTCCAAGAGTTCAATTTGGAATTTACTGCTGCCAAGTCAAAGAAGTCACTAGTCTTTGCTGATTTGTTTTGTTCCCTCCCTTCAAACTCTCCTCTGTCTCGTTCTGAGGAATACATTCCAAACGATACGCTTTTCTTGATTATCACCCTCGATCCGTGGTACAATGATATCATATTTTATCTCCAAACTTCTAATTTCATATCTGAGTTGACGAAGGATTCCTTCCAATGCATCCGTCATCAGTCGCAACCTTATCGTATAGTCGAGGATACCCTCTATCATGTCGGAGTGGATTCTATTCTTCGTCAATGTTTGACCCTCGAGGAAGCTGAGAAAGTTCTTAATGATTTTCGAAGTGGTGCCTATGGTGTTCACATGTCTAGTTATTCCACTGCATAAAATATTTTTCGTGCTGGTTATTTCTGGCCTTCTATTTTCAAATACTGCATTGTCGTGGTTCGTAAATGTCATGATTTCCAAATTTATCAACGCAAGATGCATGCGGCGCCTGTACCTCTTCATCCTGTCATTTCCATTGGTCCCTTTGTGAAGTGGGGTATTGATTTTACGATGTGTAACCCTCACTCAGCCGGGGGGCATACTTATATTATCGTAGCTGTGGACGACTTCACCAAATGGGCCAAAGCAATGCCTACACTTTCCGTTGACGGTAAGATAGTTGCTCAATTCATATTCAATCACATCATTTCTAGGTTTGGTGTCCCTCAAGCCATCGTTACCGATCATGGTTCCCATTTTTAGCATTACATGGTGGTTGAGTTGACTTCTAAATTGGGTCTGCATCACGACAGCTCAACGCCATACTATCCTCGGGCTAATGGCCAGGTTGAGGCTGTGAACAAAGTTCTTGTTACCACGCTTCAACGTACGATTGGGATACATAAATCCAATTGGCATCTCAAGTTATTTTCAGCTCTTTGGGAATATTGAACCTCAGTTAAGAATGCAACCAGATTCACCCCTTTTCAGTTGGTTTATGGTCTAGAATCTACTCTTTCGATTGAATTAGAAATACCTTCGCTCAATTTGGCTGTTGAATTACTGCCGAATACTTCACCAGAAGAAGAGCGTCTCCTTTATCTAGAAAGGTTGGATGAAACCCGCCGCTTTGTTGCTCTAGTTATCGAAGCACAAAAAAAGTGGGTCAAAACTCATTTTGACCTATTAGTTTCCCCTCGTTCTTTCTCTGAGGGAGATCTCGTCCTCCTGTACGATCAATATCATGATAAGCTGGGGGCAGGTAAATTTCAACCCATGTGGCATGGGCCTTACATTGTTAAATGTGTATTGCAGAATGGGGCCTATGAGCTCATTAATTACGAAGGTCATCCTTTGGAACAGCCCATAAATGGGTTGTATCTTAAAAAGTATTATGCATGAGTCATTCATGCATGATTTATATACGCAGGTGTTTTTTTCATTTTTGTACATGTCTTGATTTGGTGTGCTTTGCGAGAATTTTCTTGCTTATTTGGGTCTTTCTTATTTGTGCAGATGTCTATTACCCCTTATGTCAATTTCGTGGATGGTGCTTCTCGCAGTACCAGGAATTTGTCTTCAGCAGCCTAGGTAATCTATGATCCTGCTGGTAAGTTGATACAACTGCAAGGTATTTGTCTAGGAAAAACTACAAACAATGTCGCTGAATATAGTGTTGTCCTTGAATTATTAACCAAGGAAATAAATCTTGGCATACGCGCATTGCTTGTAAATCTAGATTCTCAACTTGTTGTTTTACAACTCAATGGTCATTATTAAGTCAGAAGCCCATGCATTTTGAGATTGTATTTAGTATTCATTTGTTGGAAAGACATTTTGATTTCATCACATATCAACATATTCCTAGACGAATTTATGCATTAACTGATACAGTGGCTAACATCGTATTAGATATACATTTACGTAATTTGTAAAATCATCATCATGTGAAAAATATCCATATAGGAAAATAGATGTATATATATATCGCGTGTTTGCATCAGTGTGCATCATACATTCAAAAAATGTGTGTGTTTTTGTTACATCTTGAGACACCATGTCTCTCAAAATATGCATATATAAAGCCTATGTGTCTAATCGACTTGATGCTCATGGTAGCATGTCACTGCCCGTACAAGTTGCCTCAGCAAGCGATGAATACAGCTTGGCACCCCAAAGGTATGTCTCTAGTAGGCATGAGGAACATCTTTGAATTGTGCATATCCAGGACTACACGTGTGACCCCCTCTAGATTGCGCACGAGCTCCTCTTCCTTGCTTCCCTCACCATGAGGGTCGAAATCACGAGGAACTCACCTTGCTATCAGAGACATGCCCACAGGTCTCTCTAGGCCAACATCTGAAAATACATGGATTTAATTTCAGAACATACATAGTTAAAAAAATCATAACACTCATGAAAATTAAAAATGAGTCTTACCCAAATCTTCATCCCGATCCTCTCCCTCCAGGAGTGGGAGGTCCGGATCACCAGTAAAATATGTACCAGAGTAGGGCCAATAATCCACGACGATCAACTATCGGCTAAGCCAATCGAATAACTCCAGTCTCTAGGACATCTATTGACTGCCCCCTGCCCTTGGCATCAGAGCCGCCCATCAGGCCATCCATGGTTCTCTCGCTGGTGGTGTTGAGACTATGACTTCCAGACGCTGACAAATTGGTAGACATTCCAGGAAGAATGATACTAGGATAGACCCATAACCAAATTTCTTAAATTTTCCCTTCTTTCATTTTGTTAGTTGGAATTTCATGTTTATTATCACGGCCTATGCCCAATTGTAGATGTTTGGTGTAAAGCAGTCTATATCAAGAAGAAACTATGTTTTTTTTTCTTCATGTGATGCTTGCGATCTCGCAACTCGTGTGATGGTATGTAGCACTAATTTTAGTGCTAAGTCTGGGACATTTTGGATATCAACTTTCCCACTTCCTGTTCCCTTCCATGCCCCTCGACATACTCTGTCCATCACCATGGAAATACTCTCCATGCAAGGCCGGGTACCAGTTAGGATCGGTGCTGCTCCCCTTCGCGATAATCCAATGATAAAGTAGATGTCAGAAACATCAATCTCAAGTTCCTAACCTCGAAGGATGAACTTTTCCTGGTCCTCATCCCATATGCTGATCAAATATTGTAGCAGCTCTGGTTGAGCACAGAGACATGATGTCAAGAATAACTTCTTTAGTCCACAGTATTTGAGAGCTTCGATGCATCTCTTATTCTCCATAGCAAGCTCGTATTCTTCATTGTGTTCCCATTCTTTCCATTCAATTACCATTTTTCCACTTTCTACTAGTAAACACATTCATATGAATAGTATTATCCCTTTTTGAAGCTTGAATTTGTGAATGATTGGGGTTTTTGACTGGAATTTTGCACAAGAAATTTTTTGCATCATTGTCGCGACTGTTTCCCAAACAATCACACCAATGGGCACTCCCTACTGTAGAAAATTGGACAGTTGGCACGACTCCGTGCCCGAAACTCGCGCCAACCACCGTGCCCTAATTTTCATATTTCCTCCCCCAAAATTCAAAATTAGAAGTTGCAAGTAGTAATAAATGACTCAAAATGAAGGGAGAGATCTCGGCTCTTACCTGGAACTGATGGATTTGAGATTGGTCTGTTGGATTGTCCGCTATTGTCGCCGCAAAATCACACTGTAAAATGGGTAACTATTGCTCCAAAAAAGGTAAAAAGTGAAAAGTAATTATTTTTACCATTTTGGGCATTTTATAGCTTTTTACAACCCTAATTAGGTTTTAAGACATGTTTTTCGATTATTTTATTATATTATTTTCGAGAAATGGGTTTTACACGTGTCTCTTGTGCAGCAACAAGTTTTCAGGACATAGTGATGGAGTAACGAGTTAAATTTTATACTTTTTCGGACTCGGTAAAAACACGAAAAATTCAGTATTGGAGTCATCTTTCAACTCTTTTCTGACTCTCTAAAATTGAAAATATTGTCGAGACTCTTGTCGTTTTGAACTCATTAAATGGCTGCGAAGCGATATCTACCCAGTATACGTTTACCCCTTTTTTGGGATAGGATAGATTATTTACGAGAAAGGAATACCGTAGCCTATCGCAACTAAGAGGTTCTTTCATATATTGTTTTCTACCTTTTCGGATCTGAGAGACTATTTACGAAAAGGGCCATGATAGAGTTTTCTTTTCTGCCTTCTTTTCAAACTCTCTAAACATGAAAAGATGTCGAGTTCTCCCTTTGTCAAACTCATTAAAACCTGATGACATCGGATTTTGTCGCCATGACGTTACTCGAGTTCCTCCTTCCTAGGGCTCGTAAAATGTACTAGGTTAGATTTGTCCGAAGGAAAAACTTACATCACAAGCATATGCTATCCCCTTCAAGCTTGTTTTAAAAATAATTGGGGTACTCGCCAGAAATGGTGGGGGAAAAAGGAACCAAGTTTTAGTTATGTTGGCAGTATGTCGCACTTGAACATTGCACTTGTCTGCATTCGTGTCAGGTTGGGGACATATCATTTCGTCATTTTTTCCTCCATGGGTTTTGGTAATCTCTTTTGACCTCTCATCTACTCTTTGCCACATCATGATAACCTCAGATCCTTTGATGTCAAATACTGCCAAATCCAATGTTGTGCTGCTGGTATGTTCAAGAGACGTTTGCCTCTATAGTTTTCAACCTCCCTTTGATTCTCTGCTAGTCCTGATTCACTATTATCATGTTCCTCTATCTCGTGTCGATCATGTGGGAAAAATTATGGCCCACCTTCGATCAGGTCACTTCCTGTCGACTTTAGCTCATTATCCAGGAATTTGATCGAGAGACTCCCTTCTGGTACCTTGGAGCCTGCATGCTTCAATGGTAGGTTCTTCACATTTGATGCAAGGTCCACATCATTGGCCTTTGATCGAGTGATTCTTCGAATGTTCGACGCCAGATCACTGTTCACATTCCGTGGATTGTATCGGTTGTACCTTGAGAGCCATTTCCATTATTGGTGGTTTCTCTCATGCCTATTAATAACCTTCATCACTGGCTGGTAATCAGGTGATTTTCTTGCATGTTCGACTTCAGCTCATATATTCGCATGCTTGAATTTGTACTTGTTCGGGTCGCGATGGAGTGCAAGACCCTAGATCTTGTCTAATAAAATCTAGGTTGCAGATTTTGGTGGATTATCATGACTTATTTCATGATTCTTTTAATTGGATGGTTGTGACCATACTTGAGTCTATTTTTTGATCCTTACTGATGGATGGTTGCGTCCATACCTCGGATCTCAGTTTTTATAAACTCTATTATGGATGGTGACACCTATACCACATGTTCATGTATCAGAGATATTAGTTGTATTCGTAATTGCAGGTTTTCTGACAGCGGTGTTTGGTTCGAACGCGTTCTCATAAAGCATTTCGCCCCTCCCTCTCCCTCTGACCTCATGCTTTAGGGGGCATCTGTTACACAGAATTTTTTCATTGTCCCTGCAATCCCCATCTCACCCATTGGAGGGTCATTTCCGTGATCAATAAGCAGTTTCATGCTTTGCAAAGACCATCATTGTATCCCTTTACATGAGAGTAATATTCCTTCTTTTGACAATTCCCTGAGCAGAGACTCAAAAACCCTTGTTTTTTTCTTGGTGTGAGTAGTCAGTTATGCCCTTGCACCAAAGAGGAAAATTAACATTGGGCCTCGTGCCAGCTGACGCTCTGTCCCATTTTTACACCCATGCCAAGCTGTTTATGGAATCTTTTTTAAAAATAGAGGCGGAGATTCCACTCCAACCACCTCGAGGATGAGTCATTGGGAGTGGTTGAATTGATAAACCATGAACTCCATCCTTTATTTTATGGTTTCCACCTCTTATGGGAACTCCCTAAAGGATATGTCTCCCTCCCACCTTCGTAGGGATCCTAACCTCCTCCTTTCCCTCTATAAAAAGAAGCCATCTCTCTTTCCACAAACTAGCTAAATAGCTGAAAAACTAAAGAGCTGAACTTGAAGAAATACTGGAGAGATAGGATAAGAAGGAATTACATTGAGAGAGCTTGAGTCCATGCCTTCTGAGAGAGCTTGAGTCCATGCCTTTATCCCATCCAAATTCCCTGATGAACATCTGAGACGCGCTCCAGCTGAACCCTGCTGGAGGATACCTCGACGTCAAAGATTTGGTTTTATCTCTTCCTTTCATTAATACATATACGTGACTATTGTTTGGTTCCACTTTTGTGTTACGATGTTTGTTTAATGAAATTTTTTAAGCCCTCTTTGGCTGGCTAATAGTTATGAATGAAATTTTATTATTCTGTATGTTCTTCTTATTTTCTGATTCTATGTGCAGGTGTCCAAGCATGATTGTGGAAGGATTGTGACTTGCCGAGGTAGGAGCGAGAAGTCACCACCACTACAGCAACGACGATAGCATTGGACTCCAGGTAGGTCAATCCACCATGTCCTCTTTCATTCAATAATTAGGAATCAACACTTTAGCATGTCTCTTTTTTTCTAGACCCACTATAGGGCAAGAGGGATCGTTTCTCTCCAGAGAGAGGATTTACCTACTTAACAAAGGCTCTTTGAGTTGTGTCAGTTCAAAGAAATATTTTTTTCTTGAGAATATTAGTGAGGGCTCGGGCAATGCGTCTATAATTGATGACAAATGTGGGATAGAAGCCCATGACACCCAAGAATCCCCTCAAACTCTTTAATTTTTTTGTTAGGGATAATCTTGTATTTCCTGAATCTTTTTTGGATCAACCCTCACTCTTTCACGCCCCACAATGTGTCCCAAATACTCTAATTCTTCCATGACAAAGGAACACTTGGATAATTTGACAAACAATTTGTGATATTGGAGTAGTTTCAATACCTGGTCAACATGTTGAAGGTGAGTGTCCCATGTTATGTTGTAGATGAGAATGTCATTAAAAAATACCAAGATAAATTTTCTAAGATATGGTTTCAGAAGGTGGTTCATGAAGCTCTGAAAAGTGCATAGAGCATTACAAAGACAAAATGGCATGAACATGAATTGATAATGGCCTTCATGAGTTTTGAAGTTTGTCTTGGGAATGTCAACTTCCTTCATCTATACTTAGTGATACCCCGAGCGAAGGTCAATTTTGGTAAAACATTTGGCACCATGCATTTCATCAAGCAGATAATCAACTACTGGAATAGGAAATTTTTCCTTGATAATAAGCTTGGTAAGGGCCCTAAAGTTTAGAAAAATGCATTATTAATCATATTATTTTAAAACCATGACCATTGGAGATGAATAAGGGTTGGTGGTGGGACAAATTACACCAGCTTCAAGGAGTTCCTTAACAATGTTTTCAATTTCAGTATTTTGTGCAAAAGGATATCAGTAGGGGTGTACATTTGGTGTTTGGGTATTGAGAACAAAGGGATGCTATGATCATGTTCACCCCTAGAGGGTGGTACCTCTTTAGGTTTATCAAATACCCACTAGTGGTGATCCAATACATGTTGCATTTCAGGATGAATGTTAGGATGGGTGATCTCAATGGCATGGATGTCACTAAATTGTGCTACTATCCCATGATGGCCCTTTTTTAAAGGTTTCTCCATTTGATATGATATGATGATAGTAGGAGAACCTACATAGAGTCCCCACAATGTATGCATTTGGTTGTTTTGCTTAAATATCATGTATAACTCCTAGAATTCCATTTTAATAGGGCCCAGTGTGCAAAGCCATCCAATACCCAGGACAATGTCACAACAACCCATTTCAATGGAAAACATGTGGGTGTTGAGGTGATAATCCCACATTTGAAGCTTAATATTTTCACAGTGTCCTTCACATTTCATGGTCCCCCCATCAGTGATAAGGACTTTGAAATTAGATATCTCCATGAAAAAACAATGAATGGCTTCTGCTACTCTCTTATGAATAAAGTTATACATGTTTTCACTATCAATCAGCACCACTACTCATTGGTGTTTAAGAAAACCTTGGATTTTGAGAGTCTTGAGAGAAGAAATGTGGACTAGGACATGGAGTGAGATAAGCGGGTTATTTGGAATAACTATAGAATCAATGTCTAGGGATGTTATGGGTTCACCCTCTTCCTCCTAAGGAACTTCAGTGGATGGAGCTTCATCAAATAATTTATTTTCAGTAGCGTCGTTTTGAAATAATTTTGGTTCATTGCATTTATGTCTTGGGGAGTATTTGTCATCACAATAGTAGCAAAGTCCTTGTTTCCTTATTTTGGCCATTCATGTTGGTGAAACCTTTGAAATTTAAGTGTTTTGGTAGGGCATGTAGCTGGGGTGGGATGTGCTCATCCTATGAAATTTGGATGATTGAATTGGCATTTAAAGCGACTTCTACCTCTAATGCCTTATTGCATGCTTCTAACCAAGTAGTTGGATGATGCATTCTAACATGGGCTTAGATGGATTCCTTTAGGCCACTGATGAAACATTTCAAGTAAAATGCATCTCTTAGTCCTTCAGTATTTATGGCCAATTTTTCAAAGGCTACAACATAGTCTTGTACCGTACCCATTTTCCTGAGCTCGGTGAGACAACCCAAAATTTGAGATTCTCGATTAAAGTGGTCAAAATGGATTTTGAGAACATGTTCCAAGTTGGCCTCCTTGGATATCATTTATGATGCCACTTCCACCATTTCCATTGCTCTTGGTCCAGGTAAAGAGATCCCACATGTAGTTTATTGTCATCATGCTAGATATTATTAAGGTGGAAATATTGTTCCATTTTTTCCACCCATACTACCGAGTTAGAGCCATCAAATTTTTATATGTCTAACTTGGGTGTCTAGTGGCTCGAATATTGGTGACCTCTATGGAAATGAAGGTGTTGGTTGGATTCTCCTTCGATGTGTGCATCAAAATTGTTTTCTTCCCTCATGGGTTCACGAGACGTCCTCAGGGCTTCCAATACTACTGCTCGGACACTATCATTAAAATATGCTTGGAAGTCATTTATTTTTTCTTGAGGGCAACGAATTTCTCTATAGCCTTCTCTGCAGCCATAAATTGAGACCTTGTACCTTTCATATACTAGCCCCAGTCAAATTTGAACCTAATTAAGAGTAGAATGGTTGGAAAGAGGGAAAAATCAGGAGTCTAGTGATGTGGGTCACTTGAAGTCATATCAGGAAAAATTTGGGATTGCATGAAAATTGGGGAGCTTATAATTGAATGGCACCATTGTGATCAGATCATCATCCTGGATATTATGGGTTAGGTCTCTTTCAAGCGTCTCTTGATGGCCCCAAACATTTTTTTTTTACTCTGAAAGGAGTTTTACTACCATTTGATCGACATTGTGGTGGTTAAAATCCAAAATTCTTGATAATGTAAAATATCATATGAATATACTATATTTGAAGAAACCCCAAATTCTCAACACTGCAAAATGTTCTGTGACAACAATCTGATCTGGACTATGGCAAGAAAAATCCTCCCTACACAAAGATTCTAATATGCACTATGAAAACCCAACTATTGAATGTGATTTGTATGGCAGCGGTAGAACCCCAATTGTTGGATATGATCTATACAGCAGCAGTCGAACCCCAACTACTAGATCTGATCTAGACAAAAATGTAGGAGTCAATCTTCACATATCTAAGGGAACTATGGCCACAAAGGATTTTTAGGTACTATAGATCGCGATATACACAAGGGTCCAATAGTGGTACTCGTCCCAATATTTCACAACACTAACTAATGAGGATCGACCGTACCCTTAGTCATACTACTCAACTACCTATTGTATATGTGTTTAATATCCCTCATTGTTGTTCTCAGTGTACTATAGTAGAAATATGGTCGATGGATTATCTAAGGTTAGGTTTCGGGTTACCCTATTGGGGATTCTAATATACCCAAAGGTACGTGGAAGTGTAGGGCATGTGTGGTTCTGTCTAATGAACTACTATTGAAGGGGTACCCACAGGAATTACAAGGGAGTCCTACAAGCATGATCACCTCGTGTAGTTATTATGTGCATGCCTCCCAAAATCCGTATATTTATGAGTTCAACGATAGATCTTGTGGTTTAAAGACATCGGAACATGTCTCTAGCCTAAAAAAAACAAAATCTACCAAAATTGGAGGTACAAATGGCTCTGGAAAGTGCTATGATACCACTTCTTATGCACTTGACCTACGAGAATAATAGAATGCTAGAAATATGAAACAATATTTCTAGAAAAATAGAAATATCACATGGATTGAGACAAGATGCAAATATATTTTATTATTCAGAAGCAGAATACAATGTTCACTTTCCTCTTCAAGGGGGAAACCTCCAACAAGTTAGAGCTCAATTATAATAAAACTTGATGATTCTTCCCTTGCTATATAAGAATATTTATAGCTTTATGACATCCAAAACCATAGCTACTAGTGGTTCCTTGCATAATACGGGTTAACCACTTTATTTTTTAACGATGGCACATTTATTGACTCAACTAACTAACTATGACTCTGACTAGGCCCCTTAGGCTTATTATATAAATAAATGGGTTAGGCTTGGACTTTAACAAAGTCAGTAAAGTGACGTAAAAACGGTAGTGACTGTACCTGTGTAATTATGTGGAACTCCATGAAGGTGACATGTGACAAGAAAATTTGGGGCCTTTATATGGAAAAGTGAACAAAATCCATGTGACACATGGCGCCCCTCATATGTTGCCATATGGCATGTTGATTTCATCATGAAAAAATTAATGAGGATGATGGATGATGTGGAAAACATGTGGGATTTGTGTCAAGCATCATGTTTATAACAAATTTCCCATTGTATAGAATTTCTAAAATTATCTTCAAGACTAGATAGTGGGGCCTAAAAAGAGAAGTGGTTTGGTAGTTTAGGAATTCAAGTGATTTTTTTAGCACATCAGAGAGAAGGTATGGACCCGAGCATGAGCCTAAGTGTTAGTATGAATTCTTAATGCAAGTGTACGGAAATATTTCACTTTAGTTGCACATGACAAACAACCATAACAACAAAGATGTTTGTCTAACTTCTTTAGATCTTCAATAGATGGTCGAAATAAATGAAAAATAAACCTAGATATATGCAATAAAGCAGCTAAGACCTTCGTCATCACCCCATCGATTCAATCTTGACCGTTGATCACTCATACTGATCCAACAGCCATTGCTTAATCACAAATCACAAATTCAAATGCCCTAGTGCTTTGGCCTCTTTCCTTTTCTCCGATGCGATGTTATCCCGACCGTTCATTCCACCAGATCTGACAGTCTGTGCTTCATTGCATCGTGCTCATCCATATCATAAGCCCTCCGACATCGCACCCACCAATTTAATCCTGACTGATGATCTCTCTTAGATCGAACGGTGTGCTCTCAATCACATTGGCACATTTCATTGCCGCTTTGCCCTTTTCCTCCCGCCGATGCGATCCTGCGATCAAGTCTCTACCGTTGATATTTTTAGATCGGACAGTCCACATTACATCCGCTCTTCACACCCCACCCTTTTCATTTCTCCCCCATCGACAGATCTCGACCGTCCATTCCCAAGATCCAACGGTCAGGATCTAAACCGCCATTGACCCCGCCTATCTCTTCTGCCCATGCATCTTGCCATCCATCGTGTGCGATCCACACCGTTGGATCTACTGCCCCTCATCCGACATCTAGAATTGTGTTTCGCGTAATTTTTGTGCCTGAACGTTAACATTCCAAAAAAAACGTGAAATGGGCGATTTTGGGAGGGATAAGTGTCAAAAAATGTATGGTATCGCGTTTTTTTTTGGCCAAAATATTAAACCCCCCAAATGCCACGCGAAGACCACTAATGGTTTTCCGCTATACCGCTCCCCCCTTCGCAATGTAACTCCTGATTTGATCTTGGCCATCGATCTCTGAGAATGGACAGTCCTGTTTTAATCTCTCCCCCATTTACATTTCACCCAAACTTCTCCCAAACGACTTGATCGAACAATCTCCACTGTTGATCCTTATAATCTAACAATCCACGTTTGTTGTCGTGCCCAAACTCCATTTTTCGCCTGGTTAGCTGTTCTACCATGATTTTCCTCCATTTTTCCACTGCATCCACATTCTTCCTCATGGCTCCTCCACCCTCACGAGCCTCTAAAGCAGTATTAACCAAATTCCACAGGATTTTATAATAATTTTGTCATGTTTTTTGCAGGATTTAATAGTGGTTGATTTGTGTTTTTCCACAGTCACAGACAAGCGACAAAAAGGCTCAGAGTGACAATTTTGTGCCCTAAAACAATGAAGAAATGGATCTGTAGGGTATGAAACCCAAGTTTAAAACATCTGGATCACGATCCAAGGTTTAACAGAAACCCTCCAAAAGCAGAAAGCCACCTATGTAAACAAGCCAAACAAAGTGTATCAGCGAAGAAATTAATAGTAAAGGGATTCATGCTTAAGCCTGAAGATCATAGTTTTAATCCTCAGGTTTAAGGAAACAAAGACAGTGTTAAAGAACAAAGACCCGAAAATAAAGATCAAGGCCTAATTAAGCCTAAAAACTGAGTAAAGACATATTAAAGTGTTTTACGGTTAAACAGAGAAAAATATCAGTAAGGAGGTCTCCACTGCCACATCAGAGGAAAACATATCCTCTTCAGCTACCAAAGTGCCACCTACAAGCTTTCATTAATCAAAAGAAGGCATAGTTATTGCCTTAGTCAGTGATATTTTGTTTAAAGCAGCCAGAGTTATTGCCAGCCCACCTAAAGAGTTTTAAAGTCAATAAAATCTTCTAAGCGGCTAAATAACTAATGAAAACCAATTAATGCTGAGGAAATATCAGAAAACTTCTCTATTGAGCCCCTCAAAGGCCAAGAAGCATTAACTTTTATTAATTAGAACTAAATATCTTTTCTTTCATCCCACCTCCTTTTTCTTCTATAAATACTTCTAAGGAAAATGAGATAGAGGTTGGTATCTGGATATTTGTAGCTTATAAAAAATTTTCTGAAGCTGTTGTAGCTCTATTTGTAGTTGAAGATACATAAGCTGAGAAGAGAAGTTTGAAGCTGTAGAGACCCACTGGACTTGAGGATTTTAACTGTTTTGAACATCAAATACAAGTTGATTTATGGGATCCTGGTCTATGTCAATGGTGATGTGTTTCTTATTGTAAATTGTTATTTTCTTTTTCTTTCCATTAGATTGTCCATTTTTCTCTGGAAAAGAACAAAAAATATAGAGCTAGGATTTACTCTTAAAAGTACCCTACTCTCACTTATAAGCTTTATCTATATGTTTTATGCTATTTGTTTATTTGAAGATAATTCAATAGAGTGTGATCAGCCAAGGAATGTTGGTTAGCCCATGTTTTGCTGAGTGTAGCTTGAAATATTGTCTTTGAATGTTCTTGAGAAGTTTACTAATTAAAGTTGAGCTAGAGAAGTTTATGGTTAGCCATGTCCTCTTGTTTATCTCCAATAGTTTCTTTGAAGAGTTCCCTTAAGAGTATGTTGAAAGCAGGCTAGTTTCAAAGTACTTACCTGATCTTAGACTACTTTTTATGTTTATCATGAATGTTTCCCATTGAATATACTGAAAGTAGGCTAAGTTAAAAGTCTTTACTTGATCTTAAGCTATTCTATGTGTTTTAAATGTTTTCTATTAAAATCACATCAAAATCAGGCTAGTTTAGAAGTACTTACCTGATCTTAGATTACTTTTATGTCTTTTCTTAAGTGCATGCCAAAAGCAGGATAGTTTCAAAGTACTTACTTTATCTTAGGTTGTCCTTTTTTCCTTCATTTGTTTGATTTCTCTCACTCCATTTCTTATTGTCTCATTCCATAAAATCAACTTAAAGAGATCCTTTGACATAGATGACTTGTCCCATGGACCACTCTTGAAACCTTGCTGCTCAAACCCTTTATGACTCCATAGCCCAATGGATTAAAGTTGCTCCTTGCCTATCTTATTAGTTGAACCAATATTTCACCTATTTTCACCTTCACCCTTCATAAAGACTTCCTTCACCTTCATCATATCCTTGCCCAACCAAAACCAAACAAAACCCTTGTTATTAATAACTAGCCTAATATCATACTAAAAGCCTTAAATATAAATCAATATTTGCACTTATAGAGAGATAGCTCTTTGGATTTAGGAGGGCTAGATCCTAGGATCCCAAAGTGGTTCATATGTTGGCTCTGCAGTTTTTTATTTGCCAATCTTGCAAATTACAGAGACCCTAACATTCTGGTGACTCCGCCGGGGAATATCTGAGTAAAATCCTAAAAAGAAACACTCACTGTTCAATGTAGCATAAGTAGCTCTCTTCAAGCACTACCAAAACAAATGGTGATCATGATAGGACTTTTTTGAATCAATGAAAAACTAAGTAAACCTCAGGATTCTAATAGAGCCTTATCAGACCTTGAAGGAATCAGCTAGTTAAATCACAAGAGTAAACTCTCTTTATCTCATCACCGTAGCTAAGTGTTGAAATAGATTTAGGACACTCTCATAACCTATATGACTGAAAAGACTCAGAAAACCAAAAACATTTTATATTGGTATATAGTGGTCGACCACAAAACATTTTACCTCCAAAAAGAGATCAAAATTTCCACCTGGTGACTCCACAATCCTAAACAGACCTAAAGACTCCATTGGGAAACCCATTACTATCATAAACTCATACAAAATCAGTTAAGAAAACTTGGAGGATTTAAGTTTCCTTGCTAAATATCAGCTGGCCTCCTAAACATTGTCATATTTGGTTAAACTTTTCTAAAATATTGGGTCTAAAAACATATTATAGTGGCTTCTAGAAGAATTCATACAAGAGCCTATCCTGAACCAAACCATCCTGAGACAATTGATAATCCTGAAAGCATACTTAGGAAGTCTCCTAAGGCTCAAACTTCAACTATTGTCAGACCAATCCATAGAGATAATTTTGTTCCTGAAAACCTTGCAGCTCTACAAGATTCACAAGTTGACTTAAGAAACCCATTTAGAACTAGGTCATTTGGTGATATAGATCAGATATATTTTGAGCCTCCAACTTCATCCCAAGATAGAGGTGAACATCCTGGTAGCAGAGAAACTACCCCACCTGATTTGGATTTCCTTCATAATTTCGGTTTCTCTCATCCTAGATCTGATCAACAATCTCTTGCTAGTCCATCCACTTCTATAATCCATACCACCACTGTCCAAAACACTCCATTCCATCCCACTTTCCATCTTTTCAATTCATCCCTTGTAAATCCACCTCTCCTTCCATCCATGGGAGCATGGTATGCTCCTCTAGTGTTACCACAACCCATGGTTCCCTTACCAAATGATTACCAATCGAAAATCCCTCATTTCTCTGAAAATGAACCTATTACCGCCCAACGACACGCAACTAAAATAAGTGATGCCTTTGATTACATGGAGATAGAAGAAGAGACTATTAAAATGAGAATGTTTGCTCAAAGTTTAGGAGGAGAAGTGAAAAAATGGTTCAAAATATCAACTCCTAATAGCATAAATGATCTCCCTTCTCTACTTCAAACATTCGTAAATAGATGGGAAATAAAAAATAATCCTCTCCAAATATTAGCAAAGTTTGACAAACTTAAAAGAAATCAAGGGGAGAGTATTCATGACTACTCCACTAGGTTTAACAGTGTTTACAATGCTCTTCCACCTCACATGAAACCTCCCCTAGATATGGCCTTAGTGAAATATCCTAAAGGCCTGGATGTTGAGATGGCCTATCAGCTGAGAGAAAGAGACCCCTTAACCTTGGAAGACATGCAAAAGGGAGCTCTTACTGTGGAGGTAAATCTAATAGAGAAAAGAGTGAGGATGAAGAATGAAAGGAAAGTATCATTCATGGAGGAATCTGCACCCTCTGCATATAACTCGAGATGATGAAGGAGATGAGCATAATTAAGAGAGCACAAGCTAGAGAAAACCAATCAGATCCCCAAAACCGAAATCAAAATCAATCTCAAAATCAAAATCATAACTTTAGGAGAAATCAACCTCAAAACAGACAAAGAGAGGATGATCAACAGATCAGACCTCCTTTCCAAGAAAACTATGTAAGTGAGGGTGAAGAAAAAATTGAAGAAACAGTGGAAGATGATATAAACATGTTGGGAGTATATAGTGACCACTTTTATGGTCCTATTAATCGAAAATAAGGTTTGTATACACCCTATGATGATGGAAGAACAGAGGATGAAAGTTATTATCAAGAGCTGGAAAATGTCATCATAGAGACTCCAAAAGAATATGAACTTAGGAGTAAAAAGAATCAAGAAAATCCCAAGACTAACACCTCTGTAATTTCTACAAAAAACAGCCCTATGAATAAACACAAATTTGTTAAACAAAAGGACAAAAAAATGGTTGTAAATCCTGATCAAAACAAAGAGAAAGGCACTCAAATTAATGAAAAATAGAGTGCAGATCTTAGCATCATTAGTACTTTAGCTAGTGCTCCTATTAAAACAATTTTGACCAATGTAAATAGAGAAAATCAACAAGCTGATTTTGCTGATAAAGTGGTGATTAAAAAGACTGAAACAAACACTGTAAAAAATCAGCTGCCTTTTAGTTTGGAACAAGAAATTGCCAAGATTAAAATCCTTGTTCCCCTTACTGAATTAGTCACCCAAGATGTATATAGATCACAAATTTTTAAAGCTTTCAACATAGCATAAAATAATGACACTATCAACCTCAATGATGACCAACCAGAGCTCTTATTCGGTCCTAAGATTGAAGGAAGATACCAAGAAGGGCCAGTTCCTCCTTTCTATGTTAGTTTGGAAATTCATGAAAAAAAATTTCACAATGCCATGCATGATTCAGGGGCCTCTCACAACTTAATGCCCAAAGCAGTAATGGAGAGTCTAGGCCTTGAAATCACCAGACCATACAAAGATCTATACTGCTTTAACTCCAACAAAGTGAAATGTTTAGGTTTGATCAAAGACCTTTGTGTAAAATTAGCACAAATTCCACCCAGGTGTTTAGTGATGGATATTGTACTGGCTGATGTACCACCCAAATATGGTATGATGTTATCAAGATCATGGGGAGCTAAGTTACAAGGAACAATGAAAATGGATCTGACATATGCTATGATCCCTATTTTTAATCAAACTAGAATACTTTATAGGGAATCTCACATGTAATACATGGTCAGTAGCCAAGAGAGACCTAAAAACTCTCCCCTTTATTATATGCACACGTGCCTTGACTCATTTATTCTCTTCAATCATGAAAAATTTGATGAGAAAGAAACCTTAACTGACTTAGTAGCCACCCATCACTATAACATGGTAGCAGACACAGAATAGGAGGAAGACAAGATAGAAGCATCAAAACAGTTTTCCAAATCAGAAAATCACAGCAAACAAATCACAATTCTTGAACTACAAAATAGTCATACATCGCTTGTCAACCTTGAGAATCAAGAGAAGAGTCCTCAACATAATGAAGAACATGAGGAACTAGATCAATTTCAACATAGTATTGACCTACAAGAAAAATCTGAAAGCACACAAGATAAAGAGCATAGTAGTCAAATTAGTAAATCCGAAACTAGTCCTCTTTGGAGTATGCACTTTGATGGGTCTTGCACTAGAAATGATGCAGTAGCAGGCATATGGATACTCAACACTGAAAACAATCATGCTGAGGGGCATTCCTACAAGTTAAATTTTCAATGTACAAATAACATAGCTGAGTATGAAGCCCTCCTTTTGGGCCTATACTTATTGAAGAAATTAGGGGCCAAAAAGATAAAATTTCATGGGGATTCAAAATTGATTATTAGGAAAATTAATGGGGAATATACTGCCAAAAACCCCAGACTTAGAGCCTATAGGAATGAGGTCATGGACGTATTAAAAACATTTTATGAATTCCAATTTATCTTTGTCCCAATAAACCAAAATGTCCTTGCCAATGGCTTAGCCTTTTCTGCTAGAACTTGTCTAACACCTTATGAAACCAAGCAATGTACCACCCAAGTCAAATGTAGACCATATGTTCCAGACAATGAAAAATACTGGCAAGTTTTTGATGGAGATAAAGAAATAGAAGACTTCCTGCAGTCCAGAAATGAATTTGAGCTACCAAGTTCAGACTCAGATTATGAACCAGACTGTCCTATTGAAGAAAACCCACTTGATAAAGAAGTAAATTCTCCAGAGATTGCTGATATAAATTTGATATCTAATAAACCTGAACATACAACAGAAATCAGTGCAGATTTAGAAGAAGAAGACGTAGAAATGCTGCACTTTAACACTCAAAACTTGCCAGAAGGACTAGTCCCATTAGAAGAATTGTTTGATTTCAATGATGTTGCCAAAAAACCAAAACTGGAACCTGTTGAAACTAAAGTAGAAGAATGTAACATAGGCAGTGAACTAAAGCCAAAAATGATTAAACTGTCTAAAACCTTACCAGCTTACATAAAACTGAAATACATTGAGCTCTTCAAGGAATTTTCTGATGTATTTGCATGGAGTTATGAGGATCTAAAATCCTATGATACAAAGATAATTCAACATAAGATACCCCTTAAGGAAAACCAGAAACCTTTTAAACAAAAATTGCGCTGAATTAACCCTATTCAATTACCTCTGGTAGAAAGAGAAATTAAGAAAATGTATGAAGCTGGAAATATTGTTCCTATTAGATACTCAGAGTGGGTGTCTAATCTTGTGTCAGTTAGGAAGAAAACAGGAGAGATTAGGCTTTGTATTGATTTTAGGAATTTAAACAAAGCCTCTCTGAAAGACAACTACCCTTTACCCAAGATGGATCACATTTTACAAAAGGTAGTTGGTTCTAAAAGGATTTCTTTGCTAGATGGCTTCTTAGGATACAATCAGATATTAGTACATCCTGATGATCAACTCAAAACAGCCTTTACTACACCTTGGGGTACTTTCATGTATGTGAAAATGCACTTTGGTTTAATGAATGTTGGTGCTACATTTCAGAGAGCCATGGATATTGCATTCTCAGAAGAATTAGGCTTCTTCATCATTATTTATCTTGATGATATCACTTTTTTTTCCAAAATAGATGAAGAACACCTAGAACACTTGAGAAAGGTCTTTGAGAAATGTAGAAAATTTGGGTTATCTTTAAATCCAAAGAAAACAATGTTTGGTCTCCAAGAAGGAAAACTACTTGGACACATCATATCAGAAGATGGGATAAAGATAGACCCAAAGAGGATTGACAGTATATTTCAAATCAACCATCCTAGAAACATCAAGGAACTTCAATCTTTCATTGGGAAGATTAATTTCTTGAGAAGGTTCATATCCAATCTAGCTGAACTCCTTAGAAACATAAAAAATATGCTAAAAAGGGAAGAAGGAGTTAAATGGACCTTAGAAGCAAAGAAATCATTTGAACTGGTAAAACATGCATTAACCAAAACACCAGTTCTCATTAGTCCTGATTTTACAAAGGATTTCTTCATTTTTTCATTTGCATCAAAACACACAGTGGCTGTTGTCTTATTACAGAAGAACTTGAAAGGACAGGAGCAACCAATTTCATTCTTTAGTAAGGCATTAAGAGATGCACCTCTGAAGTACAACATCATGGAAAAACAATCCTTTGCCTTAGTCAAAGCCTTAAAAGACTTCAGAGTTTACATTTCACATTCCCACATAGTTGCATTCGTTCCAAATTCAGTTGTTAAAGACATTTTAACACAAGATCCATATGGCAAAAGAGGAAAGTGGATTGTTGTGATACTTGAATATGATTTAGAAATCAAGCCCACTAAGCTCATAAAAGGCCAAGGAATAGCAAGGTTAATGGTTGAATCAAATTTTGAAGTTCTTGATATAAACATGGTAGATGCATTAGATGAACAAGAGGAGTTTTCAACTCCCATTATTGAATATCATTTTCTATTTTCGTCTTGGTATGCTGATATTTTATATGTTTTGCTTAATTTAAATACACCTCCTGTTTTGTCTAAAATGAAGGCAAGATTTTTAAAGTTAAATGCTGTTAATTACTACATTTTGGATAAATGTCTATATTGGAAAAATGATAGTGGATTATGGCTTAAATGTTTGCCTGAGAATGATGCAGATAAGATTAAGCATGAATTACATGAAGGAGAATGTGGAGGCCACCTCTATTGGAAGACAACTGCCAATAAAATCCTTAGAATTGGTTACTACTAGCCCACCCTCTTTCAAGATGTTCACAAAATGATTATTCCTGTCACAAATGCCAACTCTTTGAAGGCAAAAGAAAACTGCTTCCCTTACCCTTGCATCCAATCACTGTTGAAGATCCTTTTCAGCAGTGGGGTCTAGACTTCATTGGGAAAATCCATCCAGCCTCATCTTCCCAACATAAATGGATCCTCACTGCAACAGAATATTTTACCAAATGGATAGAAGCCCTCCCTTCTAGGCAAGCCACTGACTCTGTCATCATAAACTTCATTGAAACTCATATCCTATCTATATTTGGATGTCCTAGAAATACTATCACTGACAATGCTGCTGCATTTGGATCCAAAAAGATGGTTGAATTCTGTCATAAATATCAGATTACATTGGGCCATTCTAATACTTATTACCCCCAAGGTAATGGGTTGGCAGAATCCTCAAACAAGATTTTGGTGAATATAATCAAAAAGTTGCTAGAAGACAATAATAAATCATGGCACACAAAGCTGGTACATGCACTATGGGCTGACAGATTAACACTTAATAAATCAATTGGAATGTCACCCTACCAGCTAGTTTATGGGGTAGATGCAATTTTTCCAACCAGTTTAGGAGTGCCAATCATGAAGCTGATCCAAGAACTACACACTTAGGATAATGACATGACAAGAAGAATCAATCAGACTATATATCTTCAACAAACCAGAGAGGAAGTCTACAATAGAGCACTACACAAGCAAGAAAACATCAATAATCTATTTGATAAAAGGACAAAGGCCAGTGATTTCAACATTGGTGACAAATTTTTGAAGTGGGATGCCAAGAGAGAAGATAAGGGCAAACATGGAAAATTTGATAACTTATGGCTAGGCTCTTATCTCATTCATTCTACTGCTGGTAACAATGCTTATTTCTTACAGGAAGTGAATGGAGCTGAACTTTTTGGAGGTCCTGTCAATGGTAGGATGCTCAAACATTATTTTTCTAAACCATGCCAGTTGGAAGATTTTTTATTTTTCTCATTATAAATATCATATCCATCATTGCATTCAAAGTTGGAAAAAGAAAAAATACAAAAACAATAAAAATAGAAAAGAGGGCAGATTGTAAAAAACAAGAAAGGTACAACCCCATACCAAAAAGAGAAAAAAAGTCTGAAAGGGTGCAAGCTCAAAATGCCACTCCTAAAAACACACTTCTAGTTAGTCATACAACCTAATCATGACTAATTAGTTTTCAATTTATTGTTGATAGGTTAGTGAATTAGATCAGCCAAAAATCTCAGTCTTGGCTTATCAGTAAGGTATATTAGGATAGAAAAACAAAGGTTCAAACAAGCTCAAATCTTGAACCTATGAGATTGATGAAGAACGAGTTCTAAAAAGCTCAAAAATTGAACCAGGAAAGAAAGAGAAAATAGCTCAAACGAATTCAAAACAGAGTTATAGAATAATGAAGGTTGTCTTTAAATTTTCATATCTTAAACCTTCACATTTTGTTTTAAAATTTTCTGCAAATAAAAGTCTATGTGCAGCTTGTTTTTACACCATATATCAGAAGCAAGTTAGACTGCTTAATCCTAAATTGACTGCTTTTCAATTTCTATTTTAGAAATATAGAGAATAAAAATATGTTAGACAATCTAAATCCTAACAGATAGTAGTTAGGTAGAGAAACTTATGAGTTCAACTGCTTAATTTGAACTCATGGAGAAATAAGAGTAGATTTAGAATAGTTTTATGTTTTCAATAAAAGAATAATATATTGATTTAAAGGTCTGCAAGTCCAAAAGGACCTTTTTGAAGAAAAAATGTTAGGAAGTAGGTTGTGTAGGTAGTTGTTTGGGGAAGAATTTTTCTACTGATATCAAATGATCTAATCGTCTTTCCAGCAGCTGATCAAAAAAGAGGAAAAATTTGTCAAGGTACAAAGCCACTGATCTACATCCAGAGAATATTATTCTGAGGTTCTTGACACCTCCAAGGAGCTGCCATCCCAAGTTGGAGCTGCTGTCAGCCACTTATAAAAATTTGTCATACCAAATGGTGGCTAAATCCTTTTTTAGCCTTCAAGAGATAGTTTCCTTTGAAAAACTATCATCTTCTGAAGTCTCATAATGTTCTCTAAACCTTTGAGTTAATCTTCACTGTTTTTTCCCTCTTTATCCTAAAAATACTTGTTGTTTTACCAAGAGAAAACTGCTTAGGAGAGCCCATTTTCCATCATTTTCACTCCTCCTTTCACCCATGTTTCCCTCTTCATAAAAACCCTAAAAAAAACCTCTCATCTAACCTTCTAAACCATCCCAAATCCCTTTAAACCTCTAAAAATCCCTTTTATAGGTTTAAAACACCGTTTTTTCCCTCTACCGAAAGACAAAAAGTCTTGAAAAAACCTTCATTTTGGCCTAAAAAACCCATTTTTCTATTAAGGCCTTAAACCCCTTTCGGCCTTAGCCCCAACACCTTATCTTCATGTGGCCGAAGCCCCGCAATCGGGCACTAAAAACACTAAATCCCGTTTCTGGAACCCCTTTCCTTTGTTTTTTCATAAACCCAAATTTATGATTTTAAATAAATTTGGGCCATCGATCTCTGCAGATCAAAGGCCATCGGTTCATCGCATCACAAATCCACATCGGTCATTCCTTTTCTGTCCCTTTCAAAGTTTCGATGCAATCCTCTGATTTAATCTCAGCTGTCAAATCCACAAGAACCGACGGTTGAGATTCAATCGTGCTCCAACCATAAGACCTTTGTCATCACCCCATTGATTCAATCCTAACAGTTGATCCCTCATACTGATCCGACGGCCAGTGCTTGATCGCAAATCACAAATTCAAACACCCCAGTGCTTTGACCTCTTTCCTTTTCTCCGATGCGATGTAATCCCGGCGATTAATTCCACCAGATCTGACGGTCCGCGCTTCATCGCATCGCGCTCATCCATCTCGTAAGCCCTCTGACATCACACCCACAAATTTAATCCTGACCAATGATCTCTCTTAGATCGAACGGTCTGCGCTCAATCGCATCGACATTCGTTGTTGCGCCCAAACTCCATTTTTCACCTGGTTAGTTGTTCTGCCAGGATTTTTCTCCCTTTTTCCGCTACATCAACGTTCTTCCTCATGGCTCCTCCACCCTCACAAGCCTCTGAAGCAGTATTAACCAAATTCTGCAGGATTTTATAATAAGTTTGTCGTGTTTTTTGGAATATTTAATAGTGGTCGATTTGTGTTTTTGCACAGTCACAGACAAGCAACAACAAGACTCATAGTGACGATTATGTGCCCTAAAACAATGAAGAAAGGTATCTGCAGGGTATAAAATCCAATTTTAAAACATCTGGATCACGATCCAAGGTTTAACAGAAACCCTCCAAAAGCAGAAAGCCACCTATGTAAACAAGCCAAACAAAGTGTATCAGTGAAGAAATTAATAGTAAAGGGATTCATGTTTAAGCCTGAAGATCAGAGTTTTAATCCTCAGGTTTAAGGAAACAAATACAATGTTAAAGAGCACAGACCTGAAAACAAAGATCAAGGCCTAATTAAGCCTAAAAACAGAGTAAAGACAGATTAAAGTGTTTTACGGTTAAACAGAAAAAAATATCAGTAAGGAGGTCTCCACTGCCACATCAGAGGCCAAAATATCCTCTTTAGCTACCAAAGTGCCACCTACAAGCTTTCATTAATCAAAAGAAGGCTTAGTTATTGCCTTAGTCAGTGATATTTTGTTTAAAGCAACTAGAGTTATTGCTAGCTCGCCTAAAGAGTTTTAATGTCAATAAAATATGCTAAGCGGCTAAATACTTGATGAAAACCAATTAATGCTGAGGAAATATCAGAAAACTTCTCATTGAGCCCCTCAAAGGCCGAGAAGCATTAAATTGTATTAATTAGAACTAAAGATCTTTTCTTTCATCCCACCTCCTTTTTCTTCTATAAATACTTCTGAAGAAAATGAGATAGAGGTTGGTCTCTGGATATTTGTAGCCTGTAAATAGTTTTCTGAAGCTGCTATAGCTTTGTTTGTAGTTGAAGATACATAGGTTGAGAAGAGAAGTTTGAAGCTCTAGAGACCCACTAGACTTGAAGATTGTAACTGTTTTGAACATCAAATACAAGCTGATTTATGGGATCCTGGTCTATGTCAATGGTGATGTGTTTCTTATTGTAAATTTTTATTTTCTTTTTTTTCCATTAGATTGTCCATTTTTCTCTGATAAAGAACAACAAATATAGAGCTAGGATTTACTCTTAAAAGTACCCTACTCTCACTCATAAGCTTTATCTATATGCTTTCTTCTATTTTTTTATTTGAAGATAATTCAATAGAGTGTGATCAGTCAAGGAATGTTGGTTAGCCCATGTTTTGCTGAGTGTAGCTTGAAATATTGTCCTTGAATGTTCTTGAGAATTTTATTAATTAAATCTGAGCTAGAGAAGTTTATGGTTAGCCCTGTCCTCTTGTTTATCTCCAACAATTGCTTTGAAGAGTTCCCTTAAGAGTATGTTAAAAGACGGCTAGTTTCAAAGTACGTACCTGATCTTAGACTACTTTTTATGTTTATCATGAATGTTTCCCTTTGAATATGCTGAAATTAGGCTAAGTTAAAAGTCTTTACTTGATCGTAAGCTATTCTATGTGTTTTAAATGTTTTCTATTGAAAGCACATCAAAAGCAGGCTAGTTTAGAAGTACTTACCTAATCTTAGATTACTTTTATGTCTTTTCTTAAGTGCATGCCAAAAGTAGGATAGTTTCAAAGTACTTACTTGATCTTAGGCTGTCCTTTGTTCCTTCATTTGTTTGATTTCTCTCACTCCATTTATTATTGTCTCATTCCATAAAATCAACTTAAAGAGATCCTTTAACATAGATGACTTGCCCCATGGAGCACTCTTGAAACCTTGCTACTCAAACCCTTTATGACTCCATAGCCCAATGGATTAAAGATGCTCTTTGCCTATCTTATTATTTGAACCAATATTTCACCTATTTTCACCTTCACCCTTCATAAATACTTCCTCCACCTTCATCATATCCTTTCCCAACCAAAACCAAACAAAACCCTTGTTCTTAATAACTAGCCTAATATCATACTAAAATCCTTAAAGACAAATCAATCTTTGCACTATAGAGAGATCCCTCTCTGGATTCAGGAGGGCTAGATCCTATTATCCCAAAGTGGTTCATATGTTGGCTCTATAGTTTTGTATTTTCCAATCTTGCAAATTACAGAGACCCTAACATTCTGGCGACTCCGCTGGGGAATATCTGAGTAAAATCATAAAAACAAAATGCTCACTCTTCAGTGTAGTATAATTAGCTCTCTTCAAGCACTACCAAAACAAATGGTGATCATGATAGGACTTTTTTGAATCAGTGACAAACTGAGTAAACCTTGGGATTCTCATAGAGCCTTATCAAACCTTGAAGGAATCAGCTAGCTAAATCACAAGAGTAAACTCTCTCTGTCTCATCACCGTAGCTAAATGTTGAAACAGATTTAGGACACTCTCATAACCTATATGACTAAAAAGACTCAGAAAACCCAAAACATTTTATATTGGCATATGGTGGTGGACCATAAAACATTTTACCTCCAAAAAGAGCTAAAAATTTCCACCTGGTGACTCCACAATCCTAAACGGACCTAAAGACTCCACTAGGAAACCCATTACTATCATAACCTCATACAAAATCAGTTAAGAAAACTTGGAGGATTTAATTTTCCTTGCTAAAGATCAGCTGGCCTCCTAAAGATTGTCATATTTGGTTAAAATTTTCTAAAATATTGGGTCTGAAAACATATTATAGTGGCTTCTAGAAGAATTCATACTAGAGCCTATCCTGACCCAAACCCTCCTGAGACAACTGATAATCCTAAAATCATACTTAGGAAGTCTCCTAAGGCTCAAACTTCAACTATTGTCAGACCAATCCATAAAGATAATTTTGTTCCTGAAAACCTTGCAGCTCTACAAGATTCACAATTTGACTTAAGAAACCCATTTAGAACTAGGTCATTTGGTGATATAGATCAGATAGATTTTGAGCCTCCAACTTCATCCCAAGATGGAGGCGAACATCCTGGTAGCAGAGAAAATACCCCACCTAATTTGGATTTCCTTCATAATTTCGATTTCTCTCATCCTAGATCTGCTCAAAAATCTCTTGCTGGTCCATCCACTTCTGTAATCCATACCACCACTGTCCAAAACACTTCATTCCAGCCCACTTTCCATCTTGTCAATTCACCCCTTGTAAATCCACCTCTCCTTCCAGCCATGGGAGCTTGGTATGCTCCTCTAGTGTTACCACAACCCATGGTTCCCTTACCAAATGATTACCAATCCAAAATCCCTCATTTCTCTTAAAATGAACCTATTACCGCCCAACAACATGTAACTAAAATAAGTGATGCCTTTGTTTACATGGAGATAGAAGAAGAGACTATTAAAATGAGAATGTTCACTCAAAGTTTAGGAGGAGAAGTGAAAAAATGGTTCAAAAGCTTAACTCCTAACAGCATAAATGATCTCCCTTCTCTGCTTCAAACATTTTTAAACAGATGGGAAAGCAAAAAGAATCCTCTCCAAATATTAGCAGAGTATGACAAACTTAAAAGAAATCAAGGAGAGAGTGTTCATGACTACTCCACTAGGTTTAACAGTGTTTACAATGCTCTTCCACCTCACATGAAACCTCCCCTAGGCATTGCCTTAGTGAAATATCCTGAAGGCCTGGATGCTGAGATGGCTTATCAACTAAGAGAAAGAGACCCCTTAACCTTGGAAGACATGCAAAAGGGAGCTCTTGTTGTGGAGGTAAATCTAATAGAGAAAAGAGTGAGGATGAAGCATGAAATAAAAGTATCATTTAGGGAGGAATCTGCACCCTCTGCATCTAACTCAAAAATGGAAAAGATGATGGAGGAGATGATGAAGGAGATGAGCATAATTAAGAGAGCACAAGCTAGAGAAAACCAATCATCTCCCCAAAACCAAAATCAAAATCAATCTCAAAATCAAAATCAGAACTTTAGGAGAAATCAACCTTAAAACAGACAAAAAGAGGATGATCAACAGATCAGACCTCCTTTCGAAGAAAACTATGTAAGTGAGGGTGAAGAAAAAATTTAAGAAACAGAGGAAGATGATATAAACATGTTGGGAGTAGATAGTGACCACTTTGATGGTCCTATTAATCGAAAACAAGGTTTGTATACACCCTATGATTATGGAAGAACATAGGATGAAAGTTATTATCAAGAGCTGGAAAATGTCATCATAGAGACTCCAAAAGAATATGACCTTAGGAGTAAAAAGAATCAAGAAAATCCCAAGACTAACACCTCTCTAATTTCTGCAAAAAACAGCCCTGTGAATAAACCCAAAGTTGTTAAACAAAAGGACAAAAAAGTGGCTGTAAATGCTGATCAAAACAAAGAGAAAGACACTCAAACTAATGAAAAACAGAGTGCAGATCTTAGCAGCGTTAGTACTTCAGCTAGTGCTCCTATTAAAACAATTTTGACCAATGTAAAGAGAGAGAATTAGCAATTTGATTTTGCTGATAAAGTGGTGATTAACAAGACTAAAACAAACACTTTAAAAAATCAGTTGCCTTTTAGTTTGGAACAAGAAATTTCCAAGATTAAAATCCATGTTCCCCTTACTGAATTAGTCACCCAAGATGTATATTAGATCACAAATTTTTAAAGATTTCAACATAGCAGAAAATAATGACATTGTCAACCTCAATGATGACCAACCAGAGCTCTTATTTGGTCCTAAGATTGAAGGAAGATACCAAGAAGGGCCAGTTCCTCCTTTCTATGTTAGTTTGGAAATTCATGACAAAATTTTTCACAATGCCATGCATGATTCAGGGGCCTCTCACAACTTAATGCCCAAAGTAGTAATGGAGAGTCTAGGCCTTGAAATCACCAGAACATACAAATATCTATACTCCTTTGACTCCAGCAAAGTGAAATGTTTAGGTTTGATCAAAGACCTCTGTGTAAACTTAGCACAAATTCCACCCAAGTGTTTAGTGATGGATATTGTAGTGGCTGATGTACTCCCCAAATATAGTATGATGTTATCAAGATCACGGGCAGCTAAGTTACAAGGAACAATGCAAATGGATCTAACATATGCTACTATCCTTGTTTTTAATCAAACTAGAAGACTTTATAGGGAATCTCACATGCAATACATGGTCAGTAGCCAAGAGAGACCTGAAAACTCTCCCCTTTATTCTGTGCACACAAGCCTCGACTCATTTATTCTCTTCAATCATGAAACATTTTATGAGCAAGAAACCTTAACTGACTTAGTAGCCATCCATCACTGTAACATGGTAGCAGACACAGAATAGGAAGACGACAAGACAGAAGCATCAAAAAAGTTTTCCAAATCAGAAAATCACAGCAAAAAAATCACAAGTCTTGAACTACAAAACAATCATCCATCGCTTGTCAACCTTGAGAATCAAGAGAAGAGTCCTCAACATAATGAAGAACATGAGGAGCTAGATCAATTTAAACATAGTACTAACCTACAGGAGCAATCTGAAATCACACAAGATAAAGAGGATAGTAGTCAAATTAGTAAATCTGAAACTAGTCCTCTTTGGAGTATCCTCTTTGATGGGTCTTGCACTAGAAATGATGCAGGAGCAGGCATATGGATACTCAACACTGAAAAAAATCATGCTGAGGGGAATTCCTATAGGTTAAATTTTCAATGTACAAATAACATAGCTGAGTACGAAGCCCTCCTTTTGGGCCTATACTTTTTGAAGAAATTCGGGGCCAAAAGGATAAAATTTCATGGGGATTCAGAATTGATTATTTGGAAAGTGAATGAGGAATATACTACCAAACACCCCAGACTTAGAGCCTATAGGAATGAGGTCATGGACGTATTAAAAACATTTGATGAATTCCAACTTATCTTTGTCCCAAGAAACCAAAATGTCATTTCCAATGGCTTAGCCTTTTCTGCTAGAACTTGTCTAACACCTTATGAAACCAAGCAATGTACCACCCAAGTCAAATGTAGACCATCTGTTCTAGACAATGAAAAATACTGGCAAGTTTTTGATGGAGATAAAGAAATAGAAGATTTCCTGCAGTCCAGAAATGAATTTGAGCTACCAAGTTCAGACTCAGATTATGAACCGAACTGTCCTATTGAAGAAAACCCACTTGATAAAGAAGTAAAAGTATCCAAATATTGCTGATATAAATCTGATATCTAATAAACCTGAACATACAACAGAAATAGTGAAAATTTAGAAAAAGAAGACGTATAAATGTTGCAATCTAACACTCAAAACTTGCCAGAAGGACTGGTTCCATTAGAAGAATTGTTTGATTTCAATGATGTTGCCAAAAAACCAAAACTAGAACCTGTTGAAACTGAAGTAGAAGAATGTAACATAGGCAGTGAACTAAAGCCAAAAATTATTAAATTGTCTAAAACCCTACCAGCTCACATAAAAGTGAAATACGTTTAGCTCTTCAAGGAATTTTCTTATGTATTTTCATGGAGTTATGAGGATCTAAAATCCTATGATACAAATACAATTCAGCATAAGATACCCCTTAAGGAAAACCAGAAACCTTTTAAACAAAAATTGCATAGAATTAACCTTGTTCAATTACCTCTGGTAGAAAGGGAAATTAAGAAAATGTATGAAGCTGGAATTATTGTTCCTATTAGATACTCAGAGTGGGTGTCTAATCTTGTGTCAGTTAGGAAGAAAACAGGAGAGATTAGGCTTTGTATTGATTCTAGGAATTTAAACAAAGCCTCTCTAAAAGAAAACTACCCTTTACCCAAGATGGATCACATTTTACAAAAGGTGGCTGGTTCTAAAAGGATTTCTTTGCTATATGGATTCTCAGGATACAATCAAATATTAGTACATCCTAATGATCAACTCAACACAACCTTTACTACACCTTGGGGTACTTTCATGTATGTGAAAATGCCCTTTGGTTTAATAAATGTTGGTGCTACATTTCAGAGAGCCATGGATATTGCATTCTCAGAAGAATTAGGCTTCTTCATCATTATTTACCTTGATGATATCACTTTTTTTTTCCAAAACAGATGAATAACACCTAGAACACTTGAGAAAGGTCTTTGAGAAATGTAGAAAATTTGGGTTATCTTTAAATCCAAAGAAAACAATGTTTGGCCTCCAAGAAGGAAAAATACTTAGAAACATCATATCAGAAGAGGGGATAAAGATAGAACCAAAGAGGATTTATGGTATATTGCAAATCAACCATCCTAGAAACATCAAGGAACTTCAATCTTTCGTTGGGAAGATTAATTTCTTGAGAAGGTTCATATCCAATCTAGCTGAACTCCTTAGAAACATAAAAAATATGCTAAAAAAGGAAGAAGGAGTTAAATGGACCTTAGAAGCAAAGAAATCATTTGAACTAGTAAAGCATGCACTAACCAAAACACCAGTTCTCATTAGTTCTGATTTTACAAAGGATTTCTTCATTTTTTCATTTGCATCAAAACACACAGTGGTTGTTGTCTTATTACAAAATAACTTAAAAGGACAGGAGCAACCAATTGCATTCTTTAGTAAGGAATTAAGAGATGCACCTCTAAAGTACAACATCATGGAAAAACAAGCCTTTGCATTAGTCAAAGCCTTAAAAGACTTCAGAGTTTACATTTTACATTCCCATGTAATTTCGTTCGTGCCAAATTCAGTTGTTAAAGACGTTTTAACACAGGATCCGAATGGCAAAAGAGGAAAGCGGATTGTTGTGATACTTGAATATGATTTAGAAATCAAGCCCACTAAGCTCATAAAAGGCCAAGGACTAGCAAGGTTAATGGTTGAATCAAATATTGAAGTTCTTGATATAAACATGGTAGATGCATTAGATGAACAAGAGGAGTTGTCAACTCCCATTATTGAAGATCATTTTCTATTTTCATCTTGGTATGCTGATATTTTATATGTTTTTATTAATTTAAATACACCTCTTGGTTTTTCTAAAATGAAGGAAAGATTTTTAAAGTTAAATGTTGTTAATTACTGCATTTTGGATAAATGTCTATATTGGAAAAATGCTAGTGGATTATGGCTTAAATGTTTTCCTAAGAATGATGCAGATAAGATTAAGCATGAATTACATGAAGGAGAATGTGGAGGCCACCTCTATTGGAAGAAAACTACCAATAAAATCCTTAGAGCTGGTCACTACTGGCCCACCCTCTTTCAAGATGTTCACAAAATGATTATTTCCTGTCACAAATGCCAACTCTTTGAAGGCAAAAGAAAACTTTTTCCCTTACCCTTGCATCCAATCACTGTTGAAGCTCCTTTTCAACAGTGGGGTCTAGACTTCATTGGGGAAATCCATCCAGCCTCATCTGCCAAACATAAATGGATCCTCACTGCAACAGACTATTTTACCAAATGGATAGAAGTCATCCCTTCTAGGAAAGCCACTGACTCTGTCATCATAAACTTCATTGAAACTCATATCCTATCTAGATTTGGTTGTCCTAGAAAGATTATCACTGAAAATGCTGCTACATTTGGATCCAAAAAGATGGTTGAATTCTGTCATAAATATCATATTACATTGGGCCATTCTACTACTTATTACCCCCAAGGTAATGGGTTGGAAGAATCCTCAAACAAGATTTTGGTGAATATAATCAAAATTTGCTAGAAGACAATAAGAAATCATGGCACACAAAGCTGGTACATGCACTATGGGTTGACAGATTAACACTTAAGAAATCAATTGGAATGTCACCCTACTAGCTATTTTATGGGGCAGATGCAATTTTTCCAACCATTTTAGGAGTTCCAGTCATGAAGCTGATCCAAGAACTGCAGTCTGAGGATAATGACATGACAAGAAGAATCAATCAGGCTATATATCTTCAACAAACTAGAGAGGAAGTCTACAATAGAGCACTACACAAGCAAGAAAACATTAAGAAGTTGTTTGATAAAAGGACAAAGGCCAGTGATTTCAACATTGGTGACAAAGTTTTGAAGTGGGATGCCAAGAGAGAAGATAAGGGCAAACATGGAAAATTTGATAACTTATGGCTACGCCCTTATCTCATTCATTCTACTGCTGGTAACAATGTTTATTTCTTACAGGAAGTGAATGGAGCTGAACTTTTTGGAGGTCCTGTCAATGGTAGGATGCTCAAACATTATTTTTCTTAACTATGCTAGTTGAAAGATTTTTTTTTTCTTATTATAAATATCATATCCATCATTGCATTCAAAGTTGGAAAAATAAAAAATACAAAAACAATAAAAATAGAAAAGAGGGCAGATTGTAAAAAACAAGAAAGGTATAGCCCCATACCAAAAAGATAAAAAAATTCTGAAAGGGTGCAAGCTCAAAATTCCACTCCTAAAAACACACTTCTAGTTAGTCATATAGCCTAATTATGACTAATTATTTTTCAATTTACTGCTGATAGGTTAGAGAATTAGATCAACCAAACATCTCAATCTTGGCTTATCAGTAAGGTAGATTAGGATAGAAAAACAAAGGTTCAAACAAGCTCAAATCTTTAACCTATGAGATTGATGAAGAATTGGTTCTAAAAAGCTCAAAACTTGAACCATGAAAGAAAGAGAAAACAACTCAAACAAATTCAAAACAGAGTTGTAGAATAATGAAGGTTGTCTTTAAATTTTCAGATCTTAAACCTTCACATTTTGTTTTAAAATTTTCTGCAAATAAAAATCTATGTGCAGCTTGTTTTTATGCCATAGATCAGCAGCAAGTTAGGCTGCTTAATCCTAACTTGACTACTTTTCAATTTTTGTTTTAGAAATATAGAGAATAAAAATATGTTAGACAGTCTAAACCGTAACAGATAGTATTTAGGTAGAGAAACTTATGAGTTCAACTGCATAATCTGAACTCATGGAGAAATAAGAGTAGACTTAGAATAGTTTTATGTTTTCAATAAAAGAATAATATATTGATTTAAAGGTCTGCAAGTCCAAATGCACCTTTTTGTAGAAAAAATATTAGGAAGTAGGTTGTGTAGGTAGTTTTTTGGGGAAGAATTTTTCTGCTGATATCAAATGATCTAATCGTCTTTCCAGCAGCTGATCAAAAAAGAGGAAAAGTTGTCAAGGTACAAAGCCATTGATCTACATCCATAGAATATTTTTCTGAGGCTCTTGACACCTCCAAGGAGCTGCCATCCCAAGTTGGAGCTGTTGTCAACCACCTATAAAAATTTGTCATACCAAATGGTGGCTAAATCCTTTTTTATCCTTCAAGAGATAGTTTCCTTTGAAAACCTATCATCTTTTGAAGTCTCATAATTTTATTTAAACCTTTGAGTTAATATTCACTGTTATTTTCCTCTTTATCCTAAAAATACCTGCTGTTTTACCAAGAGAAAACTGCTTAGGAGAGCCCATTTTCCATCATTTTCACTCCTCATTTCACCCATTTTTCCCTCTTCATAAAAAATCTAAAAAAAACCCTTCATCTAACCTTCTAAACCATCCCAAATCCCTTTGAACCTCTAAAAATCCCTTTTATAGGTTTAAAACACCTTTTTTTCCCTCTACCGAAAGCCAAAAAGTCTTGAAAAAACCTTCATTTTGGCCTAAAAAACCCATTTTTCTATTAAGGACTTAAACCCCTTTCGGCCTTAGCCCCAGCACCTTATCTTCATGTGGCCGAAGCCCCTCAATCGGGTGCTAAAAACACTAAATCCCCTTTCCCGAACCCATTTCCTTTGTTTTTTCATAAACCTGAAGTTATGATTTTAAATAAATCTGGGCCGTCGATCTTTGTAGATCAACGACCATCGGTTCATCGCATCACAAATCTGCATCGATCATTAATTTTCTGTCCCTTTCAAAGTTTCGATGTGATCCTCCGATTTAATCTCAGCCATCGAATCCACAAGAACCGACGGATGAGATTCAATCGCGCTCCAACCATAATACCTCCGTCATCACCTCGTCGATTCAATCCTGACCGTTGATCCCTCTTACTGATCCGATGGCCAGCGCTTAATCGCAAATCAAAAATTCAAATGCCCCAGTGCTTTGGCCTCTTTCCTTTTCTCCGATGTGGTGTAATCCCAGCCATTCATTCTGCCAGATCTAACGGTCCGCGCTTCATCGCATCGTGCTCATCCATCTCGTAATCCCTCCGACATCACACCCGCCAATTTAATCCTGACCGATGATTTCTCTTAGATTGAACGGTCTGCGTTCAATCGCATCGGCACATTTCATCGCCGCTTTTCCCTTTTCCTCCCGCTGATGCGATCCTGCGATCAAGTCTTCGTTGTTTATCTTTTTATATCGAACGGTCCTCATTACGTATGCTCTTCACACCCCGCCCTTTTCATTTCTCCCCCATCAACAGATCTCGACCGTCCATTCCCAAGATCCAACGGTCAGGATCTAAACTGCCATTGACCCCACCTATCTCTTCCGCCCATGCATCTTTCCCTCCATTGTGTGTGATCCATACCGTTGGATCTGCTGCCCCTCATCCGACATCCAGAATTGTGGTTCACGTAATTTTTGCGCCTAAACATTAACATTCCAAAAAAACGTGAAATGGGCGGTTTTGGGAGGTATAGGTGTCAGAAAATGTATGGTATCACATTTTTTTTGGTCAAAATCTTAAACTTCCCAAACGCCACGCGAAGACCACTAATGGTTTTCCGATATACCGCTCCCCCCTCCGCAATGTAACTCCTGATTTGATCCTAGCCATCGATCTCTGAGATCGGACGGTCTTGTTTTAATCTCTCCCCCATTTACTTTTCACCCAAACTTCTCCCAAATGACCTGATCGAACAATCTCCACCGTTGATCTTTCTAATCTAATGGTCCACGTTCATTGTCGCGCCCAAACTCCATTTTTTCGCTTGGTTAGCTGTTCTACTAAGATATTCCTCCTTTTTTCCACTGCATCCACATTCTTCCTCATGGCTCCTCCACCCTCACGAGCCTCTGAAGCAGTATTAAGCAAATTCTGCAAGATTTTATAATAAGTTTGTCGTGTTTTTTGCAGGATTTAATAGTGGTAGATTTATGTTTTTCCACAGTCACAGACAAGCAACAAAAAGGCTCAGAGTGATGATTCTATGCCCTAAAACAATGAAGAAATGGATCTGCAGGGTATGAAATCCAAGTTTAAAACATCTGGATCATGATCCAAGGTTTAAAAGAAACCCTCCAAAAGCAGAAAGCCACCATTATAAACAAGACAAAAAAGGTGTATCACTGAAGAAATTAACAGTAAAGGGATTCATGCTTAAGCCTGAAGATCATAGTTTTAATCCTCAGGGTTAAGGAAACAAAGATAGTGTTAAAGAACAAAGACCTGAAAACAAAGATCAAGGCCTAATTAAGCCTAAAACCAGAGTAAAGACAGATTAAAGTGTTTTACGGTTAAACAGACAAAAATATCAGTAAGGAGGTCTCCACTACCACATCAGAGGCCAAAATATCCTCTTCAGCTACCAAAGTGCCACCTACAAGTTTTCATTAATCAAAATAAGGCATATTTATTTCCTTAGTCAGTGATATTTTGTTTAAATCAGCCAGAGTTATTTCCAGCCCGCCTAAAGAGTTTTAAAGTCAATAAAATCTGCTAAGCGGCTAAATACTTAATGAAAACCAATTAGTGCTGAGGAAATATCAGAAAACTTCTCATTGAGCCCCTCAAAGGTCGAGAAGCATTAACTTGTATTAATTAGAACTAAAGATCTTTTCTTTCATCCCACCTCCTTTTTCTTCTATAAATACTTCTGAAGAAAATGAGACAGAGGTTGGTCTCTGGATATCTGTAGCCTGTAAATAGTTTTCTGAAGCCGCTGTAGCTCTGTTTGCAGTTGAAGATACATAGGCTGAGAAGATAAGTTTTAAGCTATAGAGACCCACTGGACTTGAAGATTGTAACTGTTTTGAACATCAAATACAAGCTGATTTATGGGATCCTAGTCTATGTCAATGGTGATGTGTTTCTTATTGTAAATTGTTATTTTCTTCTTTTTTTTCCATTAGATTGTCCATTTTTCTCTGATAAAGAACAGCAAATATAGAGCTAGGATTTACTCTTAAGAGTACCCTACTCTCACTGATAAGTTTTATCTATATGTTTTCTGCTATTTGTTTATTTGAAGATAATTCAATAGAGTGTGATCAGTCAAGGAATGTTGCTTAGCCCATGTTTTGCTGAGTGTAGCTTGAAATATTGTCTTTTAATGTTCTTGAGAAGTTTACTAATTAAATATGAGATAGAGAATTTTATGGTTAGCCCTGTCCTCTTTTTTATCTCCAACAGTTGCTTTGAAGAGTTCCCTTAAGATTATGTTGAAAGGAGGTTAGTTTCAAAGTACGTACCTAATCTTAGACTACTTTTTATGTTTATCATGAATGTTTCCCTTTGAATATGCTGAAAGTAGGCTAAGTTAAAAGTCTTTACTTGATCTTAAGCTATTCTATGTGCTTTAAATGTTTTCTATTGAAATCACATAGAAAGCAGGCTAGTTTAGAAGTACTTACCTGATCTTAGATTACTTTTATGTCTTTTCTTAAGTGCATGCCAAAAGCAGGATAGTTTCAAAGTACTTACTTGATCTTAGGCTGTCCTTTGTTCCTTCATCTGTTTGATTTCTCTCACTCCATTTCTTATTGTCTCATTCCATAAAATCAACTTAAAGAGATCCTTTGACATAGATGACTTGCCCCATGGACCACTCTTGAAACCTTGCTTCTCAAACCCTTTATAACTCCATATCCCAATGGATTAAAGCTGCTCCTTGCCTATCTTATTAGCTGAACCAATATTTCACCTATTTTCACCTTCACCCTTCATAGATATTTCCTTCACCTTCATCTATCCTTGCCCAACCAAAACCAAGAAAAACCCTTGTTCTTAATAACTAGCCTAATGTCATACTAAAATCCTTAAAGATAAAACAATATTTGCACTTATAGAGAGATATCTCTCTAGATTCAGGAGGGCTAGATCCTAGGATCCCAAAGTGGTTCATATGTTGGCTCTGCATTTTTGTATTTTCCAATCTTGCAAATTACAGAGATCCTAACATTCTGGCAACTCCGCTGGGGAATATCTGAGTAAAATCCTAAAAGAAAAATGCTCACTATTCAGTGTAGCATAAGTAGCACTCTTCAAGCACTACCAAAACAAATGGTGATCATGATAGGACTTTTTTGAATCAGTGACAAAGTAATTAAACCTTAGGATTCTCATAGAGCCTTATCAAACCTTGAAGGAATCAGCTAGCTAAATCAAAAGAGTAAACTCTCTTTATCTCATCACTGTAGCTAAGTGTTGAAACAGATTTAGGACACTCTCATAACCTATAGGACTTAAAAGACTCAGAAAACAAAAACAAAAATAGATTGGTATATGGTGGTGGACCATAAAACATTTTACCTCCAAAAAGAGCTAAAATTTCCACATGGTGACTCCACAATCCTCAATATACCTAAAGACTCCACTGGGAAACCAATTACTATCATAAAATCATACAAACTTAGTTAAGAAAACTTGGAGGATTTAAGTTTCCTTGCTAAATATCAGCTGGCCTCCTAAAGATTGTCATATTTGGTTAAACTTTTCTAAAATATTGGGTCTGAAAACATATTATAGTGGCTTCTAGAAGAATTCATACTAGAGCCTATCCTGACCCAAACCTCCTGAGACAATTGATAATCCTGAAAGCATACTTAGGAAGTCTCCTAAGGCTCAAACTTCAACTATTGTCAGACCAATCCATAGAGATAATTTTGTTCCTGAAAACCTTGCAGCTCTACAAGATTCACAAGTTGACTTAAGAAACCCATTTAGAACTAGGTCATTTGGTGATATAGATCAGATAGATTTTGAGCCTCCAACTTCATCCCAAGATAGAGGTGAAAATCCTGGTAGCGGAGAAACTACCCCACCTGATTTGGATTTCCTTCATAATTTCGGTTTCTCTCATCCTAGATCCGCTCAACAATCTCTTGCTGGTCCATCCACTTCTGTAATCCATACCACCACTGTCCAAAACACTCTATTCCAGCCCACTTTCCATCTTGTCAATTCACCCCTTGTAAATCCACCTCTCCTTCCATACATGGCAGCATGGTATGCTCCTCTAGTGTTACCACAACCCATGGTTCCCTTACCAAATGATTACCAATCCAAAATCCCTCATTTCTCTTAAAATGAACCTATTACCGCCCAACAACACATAACTAAAATAAGTGATGCCTTTTATTACATGGAGATAGAAGAAGAGACTATTAAAATGAGAATGTTCGCTCAAATTTTAGGAGGAGAAGTGAAAAAATGGTTCAAAATCTTAACTCCTAATAGCATAAATGATCTCCCTTCTCTTCTTCAAATATTCGTAAACAGATGGGAAATAAAAAATAATCCTCTCCAAATATTAGCAGAGTATGACAAAATTAAAATAGATCAATGGGAGAGTGTTCATGACTACTCCACTAGGTTTAACAGTGTTTACAATGCTCTTCCACCTCACATGAAACCTCCCCTAGGCATGGCCTTAGTGAAATATCCTGAAGGCCTGGATGCTGAGATGGCCTATTAGCTGAGAGAAAGAGACCCCTTAACCTTGGAAGACATGAAAAAGGGAGCTCTTGTTGTGGAGGTAAATATAATAGATAAAAGAGTGAGGATGAAGAATGAAAGGAAAGTATCATTCAGGGAGGAATCTTCACCCTCTGCATCTAACTCAAAAACGGAAAAGATGATGGAGGAGATGATGAAGGAGATGAGCATAATTAAGAGAGCACAAGCTAGAGAAAACCAATCAGCTCCCCAAAACAGAAATCAAAATCAATCTCAAAATCAAAATCATAACTTTAGGAGAAATCAACCTCAAAACAAACAAAGAGAGGATGATCAACAGATCAGACCTCCTTTCCAAGAAAACTACGTAAGTGAGGGTGAAGAAACAATTAAAGAAATAGAGGAAGATAATATAAACATGTTGGGAGTATATAGTGACCACTTTGATGGTCCTATTAATCGAAAACAAGGTTTGTATACACCCTATGATGATGGAAGAACAGAGGATGAAATTTATTATCAAGAGCTGGAAAATGTCATCATAGAGACTCCAAAAGAATATGACCTTAGGGGTGAAAAGAATAAGGAAGCTCCAAAGACTAACACCTCTCTAATTTCTGGAAAAAACAGCCCTATGAATAAACCCAAAGTTGTCAAACAAAAGGACAAAATAGTGGCTGTAAATCATAATCAAAACAAAGAGAAAGGCACTCAAAGTAATGAAAAACAGAGTGCAGATCTTAGTAGTGTTAGTACTTCAGCTAGTGCTCCTATTAAAACAATTTTGACCAATGTAAAGAGATAAAATTAGCAAGTTGATTTTGCTGATAAAGTGGTGATTAACAAGACTGAAACAAACACTGTAAAAAATCAGCTGCCTTTTAGTTTGGAACAAGAAATTTCCAAGATTAAAATCCATGTTCCCCTTACTGAATTAGTCACCCAAGATGTATATAGATCACAAATTTTTAAAGCTTTCAACATAGCAGAAAATAATGACACTTTCAACCTCAATGATGACCAACCAGAGCTCTTATTTGGTCCTAAGATTGAAGGAAGATACCAAGAAGGGACAGTTCCTCCTTTCTATGTTAGTTTGGAAATTCATGACAAAAATTTTCACAATGCCATGCATGATTCAGGGGCCTCTCACAACTTAATGCCCAAAGCAGTAATGGAGAGTCTAGGCCTTGAAATCACCAGACCATACAAATATCTATACTCCTTTGACTCCATCAAAGTGAAATTTTTAGGTTTGATCAAAGATCTCTATGTAAAATTAGCACAAATTCCACCCAAGTGTTTAGTGATGGATATTGTAGTGGCTGATGTACCCCCCAAATATGGTATGATGTTATCAAGATCACTGACAGATAAGTTACAAGGAACAATGCAAATGGATCTGACATATGCTACTATCCCTATTTTTAATCAAACTAGAAGACTTTATAGGGAATCTCACATGCCATACATGGTCAGTAGCCAAGAGAGACCTGAAAACTCTCCCCTTTATTCTACGCACACAGGCCTTGACTCATTTATTATCTTCAATCATGAAACATTTGATGAGCAAGAAACCTTAACTGACTTAGTAGCCACCCATCACTATAACATGGTAGCAGACACAGAATAGGAGGAAGACAAGATAGAAGCATCAAAACAGTTTTCCAAATCAGAAAATCACAGCAAACAAATCACAATTCTTGAACTACAAAATAGTCATACATCGCTTGTCAACCTTGAGAATCAAGAGAAGAGTCCTCAACATAATGAAGAACATGAGGAACTAGATCAATTTCAACATAGTATTGACCTACAAGAAAAATCTGAAAGCACACAAGATAAAGAGCATAGTAGTCAAATTAGTAAATCCGAAACTAGTCCTCTTTGGAGTATGCACTTTGATGGGTCTTGCACTAGAAATGATGCAGGAGCAGGCATATGGATACTCAACACTGAAAACAATCATGCTGAGGGGCATTCCTAGAGGTTAAATTTTCAATGTACAAATAACATAGCTGAGTACGAAGCCCTCCTTTTGGGCCTATACTTATTGAAGAAATTAGGGGCAAAAAGGATAAAGTTTCATGGGGATTCAGAATTGATTATTAGGAAGGAGGTCATGGACGTATTAAAAAAATTTGATGAATTCTAACTTATCTTTGTCCCAAGAAACCAAAATGTCCTTGCCAATGACTTAGCCTTTGCTGCTAGAACTTGGCTAACACCTTATGAAACCAAGAAATGTACCACCCACGTCAAATGTAGACCATCTGTTCCAGACAATGAAAAATATTGGCAAGTTTTTTATGGAGATAAACAAATAGAAGACTTTTTGCAGTCCAGAAATGAATTTGAGCTACCAAATTCAGACTCAGATTATGAACTAGACTGTCCTATTGAAGAAAAACCACTTGATAAAGAAGTAAAGTCTCCAGAGATTGCTGATATAAATCTGATATCTAATAAACCTGAACATAAAACAGAAATCAGTGCAGATTTAGAAAAAGAAGACGTAGAAATGCTGCAATATAACACTCAAAACTTGCCAGAAGGATTGGTCCCATTAGAAGAACTGTTTGATTTCAATGATGTTGCCAAAAAACCAAAACTGGAACCTGTTGAAACTAAAGTAGAAGAATGTAACATAGGAAGTGAACTAAAGCCAAAAATGATTAAACTATCTAAAACCTTACCAGTTCACATAAAACTGAAATACATTGAGCTCTTCAAGGAATTTTCTGATGTATTTGCATGGAGTTATGAGGATCTAAAATCCTATGATACAAAGATAATTCAACATAAGATACCCCTTAAGGAAAACAAGAAACCTTTTAAACAAAAATTGCACAGAATTAACCCTGTTCAATTACCTCTGGTAGAAAGGGAAATTAATAAAATGTATGAAGCTGGAATTATCGTTCCTATTAGATACTCAAAGTGGGTGTATAATCTTATGTTAGTTAGGAAGAAAACAGGAGATATTAGGCTTTGTATTGATTTTAGGAATTTAAACAAAGCCTCTCTGAATGAAAACTACACTTTACCCAAGATGGATCACATTTTACAAAAGGTAGTTGGTTCTAAAAGTATTTCTTTGCTAGATGGCTTCTTAGGATACAATCAGATATTAGTACATCCTGATGATCAACTCAAAACAGCCTTTACTACAACTTGGGGTACTTTCATGTATGTGAAAATTCCCTTTGGTTTAATGAATGTTGGTGCTACATTTTAGAGAGCCATGGATATTGCATTCTCAGAAGAATTAGGCTTCTTCATCATGATATCACTGTTTTTTCCAAAACAGATGAATAACACCTAGAACACTTGAGAAAGGTCTTTGAGAAATGTAGAAAATTTGGGCTATCTTTAAATCCAAAGAAAACAATGTTTGGTCTATAAGAAGGAAAACTACTTGGACACATCATATCAGAAGAGGGGATAAAGATAGACCCAAAGAGGATTGATGGTATATTGCAAATCAACCATCCTGGAAACATCAAGGAACTTCAATCTTTCATTGGGAATATTAATTTCTTGAGAAGGTTCATACCCAATCTAGCTGAACTCCTTAGAAACATAACAAATATGGTAAAAAAGGAAGAAGGAGATAAATGGACCTTAGAAGCAAAGAAATCATTTGAACTGGTAAAACATGCACTAACCAAAACACCAGTTCTCATTAGTCATGATTTTACAAAGGATTTCTTCATTTTTTCATTTGCATCAAAACACACAGTGGCTGTTGTCTTATTACAGAAGAACTTGGAAGGACAGGAGCAGCCAATTACATTCTTTAGTAAGGCATTAAGAGATGCACCTCTGAATTACAACATCATGGAAAAACAAGCCTTTGCCTTTTTCAAAGCCTTAAAAGACTTCAGAGTTTACATTTTTACATTCCCACGTAATTGCATTCGTGCCAAATTCAGTTGTTAAAGACATTTTAACACAAGATCCAGATGGCAAAAGAGGAAAGTGGATTGTTGTGATACTTGAATATGATTTAGAAATCAAGCCCACTAAGCTCATAAAAGGCCAAGGACTAGCAAGGTTAATGGCTGAATCAAATTTTGAAGTTTTTGATATAAACATGGTAGATGCATTAGATAAACAAGAGGAGTTGTCAACTCCCATTATTGAAGATAATTTTCTGTTTTCATCTTGGTATGCTCATATTTTATATGTTTTTCTTAATTTAAATACAGCTCCTGGTTTGTCTAAAATGAAGGCAAGATTTTTAAAGTTAAAATCCATTAATTACTGCATTTTGGATAAATTTCTATATTGGAAAAATGCTAGTGGATTATGGCTTAAATGTTTGCCTGAGAATGATGCAGATAAGATCAAGCATGAATTACATGAAGGAGAATGTGGAGGCCACCTCTATTGGAAGAAAACTGCCAATAAAATCCTTAGAGCTGGTTACTATTTGCCCACCCTCTTTCAAGATGTTCACAAAATGATTATTGTATGTCACAAATGCCAACTCTTTGAAGGCAAAAGAAAACTGCTTCCCTTACCCTTGCATCCAATCATTGTTGAAGATCCTTTTCAGCAGTGGGGTCTAGACTTCATTGGGAAAATCCATCCAGCCTCATTTGCCCAACATAAATGGATCCTCACTGCAATAGAATATTTTACCAAATGGATAGAAGCCATCCCTTCTAGGCAAGCCACTCACTCTCTCATCATAAAATTCATTGAAACTCATATCCTATCTAGATTTCGCTGTCCTAGAAATATTATCACTGACAATGCTACTGCATTTGGATCCAAAAACATGGTTGAATTATGTCATAAATATCAGAGTAAATTGGGCCATTCTACTGCTTATCACCCCCAAAGTAATGGGTTGGCAGAATCCTCAAACAAGAGTTTGGTGAATATAATCAAAAAGTTGCTAGAAGACAATAAGAAATAATGGCACACAAAGGTGGTACATGCACTATGGGCTGACAGATTAACACTTAAGAAATCAATTGGAATGTCACCCTGCCAGCTAGTTTATGGGCCAGATGTAATTTTTCCAACCAGCTTAGGAGTGCCAGTCATGAAGCTGATCCAAGAACTGCAGTATGAGGATAATGACATGACAATAAGAATCAATCAGACTATATATCTTCAACAAACCAGAGAGGAAGTCTACAACAGAGCACTGCACAAGAAAGAAAACATCAAGAAGCTGTTTGATAAAAGGACAAAGGCCAGTGATTTCAGCATTGGTGACAAATTTTTGAAGTGGGATGCCAAGAGAGACGATAAGGGAAAACATGGAAAATTTGATAGCTTATGGCTAGGCCCTTATCTCATTCATTATTCTGCTAGTAACAATGCTTATTTCTTATAGGAAGTGAATGGAGCTGAACTTTTTGGAGGTCCTGTCAATGGTAGGATGCTCAAACATTATTTTTTTTAACTATGCCAGTTGGATGCTTTTTTATGTTTCTCATTATAAATATCATATCCATCATTACATTCAAAGTTGGAAAAAGAAAAATAAAAAAACAATAAAAATAGAAAAGAGGGCAGATTGTAAAAAACAAGAAAGGTACAGCCCCATACCAAAAAGAGAAAAAAAATTCTGAAAGGGTGCAAGCTCAAAATGCCACTCCTAAAAACACACTTCTAGTTAGTCATATAGCCTAATCATGACTAATTAGTTTTCAATTTACTGTTGATAGGTTAGTGAATTAGATCAGCCAAACAGCTCAATCTTGGCTTATCAGTAAGGTAGATTAGGATAGAAAAACAAAGGTTCAAACAAGCTCAAATCATGAACCTATGAGATTGATAAGGAACTAGTTCTAAAAAGCTCAAAACTTGAACCAGGAAAGAAAGAGAAAACAACTCAAACGAATTCAAAACAGAGCTGTAGAATAATGAAGGTTGTCTTTAAATTTTCAGATCTTAAACCTTCACATTTTGTTTTAAAATTTTCTGCAAATAAAAGTCTATGTGCAGCTTGTTTTTATGCCATAGATCATCAGCAAGTTAGACTGCTTAATCCTGACTTGACTGCTTTTCAATTTCTGTTTTAGAAATATAGAGAATAAAAATCTATTGATAGTCTAAATCTTAACAGATAGTAGGTAGGTAGAGAAACTTATGAGTTCAACTGCTTAATCTGAACTCATGGAGAAATAAGAGTAGACCTAGAATAGTTTTATGTTTTGAATAAAATAATAATATATTGATTTAAATTTCTGCAAGTCCAAATGCGCCTTTTTGAAGAAAAATGTTAGGAAGTAGGTTGTGTAGGTAGTTGTTTGGGGAAGAATTTTTCTACTAATATCAAATGATCTAATCGTCTTTCCAGCAGCTGATTAAAAAAGAGGAAAAAGTTGTCAAGGTACAAATCCACTGAGCTACATCTAGAGAATATTATTCTGAGTTTCTTGACACCTCCAAGGAGCTGCCATCCCAAGTTGGAGCCGCTGTCAGCCACCTATAAAAAAATTTCATACCAAATGGTGGCTAAATAATTTTTTAGCCTTTAAGAGATAGTTTCCTTTGAAAACCTATCATCTTTTGAAGTCTCATAATGTTCTTTAAACCTTTGAGTTAATCTTCACTGTTTTTTCCCTCTTTATCCTAATAATACCTGTTGTTTTACCAAGAGAAACCTGCTTAGGAGAGCCCATTTTCCATCATTTTCACTCCTCCTTTCACCCATTTTTCCCTCTTCCTAAAAACCCTAAAAAACCCTTCATCTAACCTTCTAAACCATCCCAAATCAATTTGAACCTCTAAAAATCCCTTTTATAGGTTTAAAACACCCTTTTTTCCCTCTACCAAAAGCCAAAAAGTCTTGAAAAAACCTTCATTTTGGCCTAAAAAATCCATTTTTCTATTAATGCCTTAAACCCCTTTCAGCCTTAGCCCCAGCAACTTATCTTCATGTGGCCGAAGCCTCGCAATTGGGAACTAAAAACACTAAATCCCCTTTCTCAAACCCCTTTCCTTTTTTTTTCATAAACCCGAAGTTATGATTTTAAATAAATCTAGGTCGTCGATCTTTGCAGTTCAATTGCCATAGGTTCATCGCATCGCAAATCTGCATCGATCATTCCTTTTTTTTCCCTTTCAAAGTTTCGATGCGATCCTCCGATTTAATCTCAGCCGTCGAATCCACAAGAACCGACGGTTGAGATTCAATCACGCTCCAACCATAAGACCTCCATCATCGCCCCGTCGATTCAATCCTGACCGTTGAACCCTCGTACTAATCCAAGGGCCAGTGCTTAATCGTAAATCACAAATTCAAATGCCCCAGTGCTTTGGCCTCTTTCCTTTTCTCCGATGCGATGTAATCCCAACCGTTCAATCCGCCAGATCCGACGGTCTACACTTCATCGCATCACGCTCATCCATCTCGTAAGCCCTCTGACATCGCACCCGCTAATTTAATCCTGACCGATGATCTCTCTTAGATCGAACAGCCCGCACTCAATCGTATCAGCACATTTCATCGCCGCTTTTCTCTCTTCCTCCCGTCGATGCGATCCTGTGATCAAGTCTCCGCCATTGATCTTTTTAGATCGGACGATCCACATTATGTCCTCTCTTCACACCCCACCCTTTTCATTTCTCCCCCATCGATAGATCTCGACCGTCCATTCCCAAGATCCAACGGTCAGGATCTAAACTTCCATTGACCCCACCTATCTCTTCCGCCCATGCATCTTTCCCTCCATCATGTGTGACCCACACCGTTAGATTTGTTGCCCCTCATCCGACGTCCATAATTGTGTTTCACATAATTTTTGCACCTAAACGTTAACATTCCAAAAAAAGGTGAAATGGGTGGTTTTAGGAGGGACAGGTGTCAGCAAATGTATGGTATCACATTTTTTTTTGGCCAAAATCTTAAACCGCCCAAACACCGTGCAAATACCAGTAATGGTTTTCCGCTATACCGCTCCCCCTCCGCAATGCAACTCCTGATTTGATCCTAGCCGTCGATCTCTGATATCGGATGGTCCTGTTTTAATCTCTCCCCCATTTACTTTTCACCCAAACTCCTCCCAAACGACTTGATCGAACAATCTCCACCATTGATCTTTCTAATCTAACGGTCCACGTTCGTTGTCGTGCCCAAACTCCATTTTTCACCTGGTTAGCCATTCTACTAGGATTTTCCTCCCTTTTTCTACTGCATCCATGTTCTTCCTCATGGCTCCTCCACCCTCACGAGCCTCTGAAGCAGTATTAACCAAATTCCGCAGGATTTTATAATAATTTTGTCATGTTTTTTGCAGGATTTAATAGTGGTCGATTTGTGTTTTTCCACAGTCATAGACAAGAAAAAAAAAGGCTCAGAGTGACGATTCTATGCCATAAAATAATGAAGAAAGGGATCTGCAGGGTATGAAATCCAAGTTTAAAACATCTGGATCATGATCCAAGGTTTAACAAAAACCCTCCAAAAGCAGAAATCCACCTGTGTAAACAAGCCAAACAAAGTGTATCAGTGAATAAATTAACAGTAAATGGATTCATGCTTAAGCCTAAAGATCAGAGTTTTAATCCTCATGTTTAAGAAAACAAAGACAGTGTTAAAGAACAAAGACCCGAAAACAAAGATCAAGGCCTAATTAAGCCTAAAAACAGAGTAAATACAGATTAAAGTGTTTTATGGTTAAACAGACAAAATATCAGTAAGGAGGTCTCCACTGCCACATCAGAGGCCAAAATATCCTCTTCAACTACCAAAGTGCCACCTACAAGCTTTCATTAATCAAAAGAAGGCATAGTTATTGCCTTAGTCAGTGATATTTTGTTTAAAGCAGCCAGAGTTATTGCCAACTTGCCTAAAGAGTTTTAAAGTCAATAAAATCTGCTAAGAAACTAAATACTTAATGAAAACCAATTAATGCTGAGGAAATATCAGAAAACTTCTCTATTGAGCCCCTCAAAGGCCGAGAATCATTAACTTGTATTAATTAGAACTAAAGATATTTTCTTTCATCCCACCTCCTTTTTCTTCTATAAATAGTTCTGAAGAAAATGAGATAGAGGTTGGTCTCTGGATATCTGTAGCCTGTAAATAGTTTTCTGAAGCTTCTGTAGCTCTGTTTGTAGTTGAAGATACATAGGCTGAGAAGAGAAGTTTGAATCTGTAGAGACCCACTGGACTTGAAGATTGTAACTGTTTTGAACATCAAATACAAGCTGATTTATGGGATCCTGGTCTATGTCAATGGTGATGTGTTTCTTATTGTAAATTGTTATTTTCTTTTTGTTTTCATTATATTGTCCATTTTTCTCTGATAAAGAACAGCAAATATAGAGCTAGGATTTACTCTTAAAAGTACCCTACTCTCACTGATAAGCTTTATCTATATGTTTTCTGCTATTTGTTTATATGAAGATAATTCAATAGAGTGTGATCAGTCAAGGAATGTTGGTTAGCCCATATTTTGCTGAGTGTAGCTTGAAATATTGTCTTTGAATGTTCTTGAGAAGTTTACTAATTAAAGCTGAGCTAGAGAAGTTTATGGTTAGCCCTGTCCTCTTGTTTATCTCCAACAGTTGCTTTGAAGAGTTCCCTTAAGAGTATGTTGAAAGCAAGCTAGTTTCAAAGTACTTACTTGATCTTAGACTACTTTTTATGTTTATCATGAATGTTTCCCTTTGAATATTCTAAAAGCAAGCTAAGTTAAAATTTTTACTTGATCTTAAGCTATTCTATGTGTTTTAAATTTTTTCTATTGAAAGCACATCAAAAGCAGACTAGTTTAGAAGTACTTACCTGATCTCATATTACTTTTATGTCTTTTCTTAAGTGCATGCCAAAAGTAGGATAGTTTCAAAGTACTTACTTGATCTTAGGTTGTCCTTTGTTCCTTCATCTATTTGATTTATCTCACTCAATTTCTTATTGTCTCATTCCATAAAATCAACTTAAAGAGATCCTTTGACATAGATGACTTTCCCCATGGACCACTCTTGAAACCTTGCTGCTCAAACCCTTTATGACTCCATATCCCAATGGATTAAAGCTACTCCTTGCCTATCTTATTAGTTGAACGAATCTTTCACCTATTTTCACCTTCACCCATCATAAAGACTTCCTTCACCTTCATCATATCCTTGCCCAACCAAAACCAAACAAAACCCTTGTTCTTAATAACTAGCCTAATATTATAATAAAAGCCTTAAAGATAAATCATTCTTTGCACTTATAGAGAGATCCCTCTCTAGATCCAAGAGGGCTAGATCCTAGGATCCCAAAATGGTTTATATGTTGGTTTTGCAGTTTTGTATTTGCCAATATTGCAAATTACAGAGACCCTAACACAATGGACAAGAAAATATTTATAAAGAATTTTTATATTATGTTAACACCTGGGAAGGGAACAAAGAATGATGTTACCCTTCCCCCTCAATAAGATCGGTTCTTGGCTGTCCTCAATGCTTCAGCTTCATATTTTCTCTCTCAATGGTGTAGAAAACCCAAGACGTGTAGAACTCAAAGTGAGATCAATAAGAAAAAAGGAAATAAAAGTAATCAAAGTATGACGATGATAAGAGGATCAAATTTTGACCATGATAAAAGGATAAAAAGTAAGTAATGAATGGAAAACCCTCCTATTTATAACAAAATATTGAGTTATATTTGATAATGGTGCATAATAAAATATTATTAACCAAGATCTAGATCTAACTACTTGGAATATTTAATTATATTTTGTTGGAGGGAAAATGAATTTAAATTGGTTAAATCCCTTTATTTATAAATAATAATAAAATCAATTATTTATTTATCATTTCAAGAATGGGGTAAAGGAAAAATTAAGCAAATAATGATTTATTTAATTATTTCTAGGAGATTTAGTCAAAATTAACAATTAATAGTAATTAAATATGGACTAATTAATTGTTCCTGGAGAATAATAAGATACATAATTATTTGTCTAATTATTTCTCATTAATTGGGTTAATTATGACCAGGAATATTATTTAAACAAAGGTAAAATTAATTATTCCTAGATGAGAATCAAATAAATAAGGGTTTATTTAATTATTCCTCATAGGGTTTCCTATTTGGACCATAAATAACTTAATAAACTATGGTTTATTAAATTATTTCTTATAGTGAAAGCAATTTTACTATGGTAAAATTGGTCTTACATGGTGTATTTCGATCCATCTAATTATACATGGTTAGATGACCAGAAAATGGTTTAACATATTGCCCCCCAACATGCGAGCAGTAGGAGCTAATCGTATGACTGAATTACGTTGTAAAAACACAATCACTAGACACCAAAGGAGAGTCATAGAGAAAGATACATAGGCGAAGTGAAGCGATAGAGGACAATAACTCTGAGGGGGCGAGACTGAAAACTTTAATTCTCCTTTAATGTTTGGGTACATCTTCTTAGTGAGGCGGGGGAGGCATACCTATGCCCACTGAGATGAAAAAGTACAAAGAATAATGGTTCACCTAGTAAAATGAGGCTGAGATATAAAGTACATGATAAATGGTACATGCAATGCTGGCGTAAAATGATTCAATCAAAAATATAATGGATCCCACATACATATTGTGCCTGGGACAACATCCTGGATTGAATACAATAATATCTGAGTACATGAGATATAATAACAACCAAAGAAGCCTTGATAAATAGGAAAGGGCTCTAAAAATATGAATGGATCATCTAAGTGATACATGCAAGATATAGGTGTTGCAAGCGGCTGGGGCCGAACACATAAAATCTACGGAGCTGCATCTGAAGTTGTAAAATAAAATGAGGTCATCTAGGCATGTAGGGGGCTACCTAAATGGAAACCACCTCATGAGGTCTGAAACATCTCACACACACCCGGGAATGACTAGATCAATATGTTGGATCACCGAACTATCGAGTATACAAATCTCGACCATGCTGAAGTGGAGAAAATGAGAAATAGTCAATTCAAAGGGGAATAAGGAGTCCCTTTTCTTGATCTAAGGCACCGAACAAGAATGGAAGCTAGAACCAAGATATACTGCCCTCTAGACCTGTCTTCTAGAATGAATTTGTTGATTTCGACAGAAGGAGGTCCGCCATAGGTGAGGTAATGAGGATCCTCAACTAAGGCATGAGAGATCATAGTAGAGAAACTAATGCACTGACCACTACAAGGAAAAGACCCTCTAGCAGAGGTTATAAAGGAGGTTTTTAATGTTATAAAATTGGCCAAAATTGTCAAAAAAACATATGCTACCACATGCATTTCTGGTAATGGAGGTTTTGGCAGAGCTTTTAACGGAAATTCAACACAACTAAAAAAAAATGGGCGGCCGAAGGTTATTATGGATTTTTTTTCATCGGTGCTCTTATCAGGTTTTAACGCACTAGTGTGTATCATTAGACAACGTACTGGGGTGGTAGAAGGAGAATGCACTGGGCCGTTAAGGAAAATAACAGCACCGGGCCTGATGTCGGTGATACAGTGCATGGGGTTGTTCTAATTGGTCTTGGGATTTGAGCGGTGCCAATAGGTTGTATCAACGTGTTGGTGTGTATGATTATATAAACACCTCGGTGCATCGTATCACACAAATGCACCGATGTTTACAATTGGTATCGATATCCGTGCAGTGCAAATATGTCATACAAATGCACCGGCGCTTATCGACACATAAACACCCTGATGCATACTATCACACAAATGCACCGATATTTGTAATTGGTATCGGTATTCGTGCGGTGCCTATTGGTCATCCAAATGCACTGGTGCATATAGATAGAAAAAAAACCCCGGTGCATAGTATCACACAGACGCATCGCAATTTATAATTGGTATCGGTATTTGTGCGGTGCTCATAGGCGGTAAAACGACACCGGTGCGTATAGATACATAAACGCACCAGAGCACCGTACCACACAAACACCTCGATATTTTTAACTGGTTTTGGTATTTGTGTGGTCCCGAAAGGTAGTAAAAACGCACCGGTGCACTTAATAATACAAGCGCACCAATTTTTATTTTGTATTTTTTAGAAACATCGACCTGTGCAGTGCAATTATTGTGATTGTTTTAAATTCATTATTCATCAAAAGTCGACACATATTATAACAATATTCATATTAATTAAATTTTTATTAATGGATTTGAATGTGATGTTTAGATTAATTTTTTATATCATATCATAATTATTGTGGTTTTTTAAAATTCATTATTCATCAAAGTCAACACATATATATGTTATAACAATATTCATATGAATTAAATTTTTATTACTGCATTTGAGAACGATAATGGAGAATGCAATAGCGACAATAGAGAACGCAATAGAATAAATTAAAACATTTTTTATTTTATATATATATATATATGAATAAGACATTATTTTTCATACAAAATGGGACAGTTATTGGTATCCCTTTATCTTTCAATTGGGACACTATGTCCATTACATTAAAGAAAATGTCTGATTTTACAGACATTTTTCCAAAAATAGTACAACGCCTTGATTTTATATCCAAACATAGTGATCATCATTCTTCGCTTGAACTGCTATCACTGCTAGAGCTACTTCCATGACATGGGTTATTTTCAAAAATGTTTTGTTCGCGATGTTGATTGTTTTCTTCTTCTTCACCTTTTTCCATCTACAAACATAAAAATAAACTGTAATGAGTATATATACATTGGTGAGAATAATGAAAATTGCAATATTAAATAATATACATCAATGTAAATCGAAAAGAAATGACGTACCAATGCAACAATTGACTCATAAACTATACACATTCTTTCAAAACCATGTAACATGCCATCTTTCAAGATTTGATCTGTTGGCACAGTGCCATACTTTGTTTCCTGCAAGTTTTATACCCCATAAGAAATCATATATTTAATATAAAATATTTATTTTTTCTATTAATTATAGACAGAGCTAAGTAAAACAAGATCGATAGATGCTTAAAAATTCCACAGTTAAGTTCTAATATGCCAACATATATGTACAACCCATATTTAAACCAATTTTAGTCAATTCCTCTGATGGTTCTTCTTTGTATGTTAGCACCTGTTTGGAGACATTCAATGATAGCTTTTGTAAAACAACTTAAAAATACAAAAATGAAATCTAGTTAAGCTGTTATAAGGAAGTAACAATTACTCACAAAATTAGATATCAATCATTTTCTTCCTTGTCATCCTATTTTATGTGTTGAATGGGTTCCATTTTCTTTTCTTTTCTGCAAGAAAATACTTGAAAATTAATATTTAATGCTAAATTGCTTATTTATTTTACCTAATGATCAAAAAATCCAATGATTACATATTACATTTGAAGCACGTTTTTGTTGAGATGGCTCCTCCCGTGATGCAATTTTGTCCATTTCTTTGACCATCTCCTTGTACACCTTTTTGGAAATTCCTACTCGCATATTTCTGATATCAGCTCGTTCATCTTTTGAGATTTTCATAATCTTCCTGAAAATGTAACATGAAAATAAACTATTTAATTTTTATATTGATATATGAAAAGTAAGTATAACAAAAGTGATATTTATAAATAATTATAGACAAACATCTAAAGTAATATTACTTTTTCATTCCTTCTTTTTTGTTGTTGTACGTTTTTTCTATTAAAAGTCTGACATGTCTCATTGACCAATTCTCTGGAAACTCTTCCTCTAGTTTACATAAAATCTGGTTCTTGAAATCATTGGATTGGTTTTTGTATTGTAAGTGGAAAGAACGTCTATACATTCATTCCACTAGATCCCTCAAACATTTGTAAAAGTTTTTCTCCCTTTCGTTAACCTCCAACACCACTCTAGATGAGCTAAGGAGCAATTCATTTTCATTTGCATGTTCTATTGTTTTTCTTTTCTTAGAACAACATTCCTTTTCTGAGTTGTTGGTCCCTTTAGAACATTAAATAGAGGTGAATTAATAAAAATTTTCACACATGTTATCTAATAATTTTAATTATATTATTAATGAAAACTAAAAAAAGAAACTCATATTGGATCGATAGTATTTTTTCGTTCACCTGATTCATCCTTTTGAAAGTTTTCCATCAAGCTTATACGTTCTTCTAGCCCTAGATCAAAAATAATATTATCGAGCTTCGTCATTTTGTGGTTGTGCATGATACACATTAAACAATACATATTATTTAAACTTACATATAGTTCAAAAATAATTTTTTTGTAAAAAATTTACAAAGAACTTGCCTTTTTTGCTTTTGATCTCGATGTGTTATCAGTATTTTTGTTACTTGATCTCTTGTCAGTCATTTCTTTAACAATATCAAACCTGTATCATATCAGTCAATAATATATTTTTAAATAAACTGTCAACTTCTCAATTAAAAAAAAAAAATCTAAAATCATCGGTGCACCATTCATGGTGAATGCACTGACGTCGTTGCGTGTATGTCTTTACCACGCACTGAAAAAACAGTATAATACACCATACGGTGCTCTATTTCAACAAGAAGCCCCGATGCGTTACATGTCAATGACCGCACCGGTTAACCATCATAAAAATAATGAAAATCGTCCAGTGTTAGTTTTTTAGCATAAATCGGTGCTATATTTTACATATGGTGCACCATTAAAAAAATCTTATTTTTTCACATTACTTATCCAGTGTTCTTGTAAACAACAGAGCACTGGTGTGCTACCTTACATAGGGCGCACCGGTTAAAAATCTGTTTTTTTTTCAAATCATTCAAGGCTGACATGTATTAGGATATGACTATGCTAATTGTCCCATCAGTTGCATGTCTTAGGTCTATATTTAGCAATAAAAACCCTATAAATCTAAATTTAAAAATCATAATTCTGAATCAAAAAAATAAGAAGAAGAAAAGGGAGAAACAAAAAGAAAGTAAGGTTTGTATTTTTTGAAAGTTTTTTTTTTTTCGAAACTAAACGTTCACGGTGCATCATAATGAAATAGAGCACCGGATGCATATTTTTCTAATTTTTTATGACAATACTTTCACAGTGCACTGTGATAACAGAGCACCCCAGTGCACTCTTTCAGACAGGGTGCACCGACATCTTTTTTTTTTTTTTTACGCAAGGGCCGACATGGATTGGGATCCGACTATGTAGTTCAACCTGTTCGTTGGATGTCTTAGGTTTATATTTTGCAATATAAACCCTATAAATATAAATTTAAAAGCCCTAATTCTGAAATCACAGCAAGTGGGAGAAGACAAGGTAAAAACAAAAATAATGTAGGGTATGTTTGTAAAATGGTTTTTTTTCAAAACATCATGTTGTACGGTGCGCCATAATATAATAGTGCACTAGTGCCGTATGTTACATATGGCGCACTGATAAAAACATAATTTTTTTTAAATTTTTTATCACTGTACTTTCACGGTGCACTGGTATAACCAAGCGCACCAGTGCACAACGTTACACAGGGTGCACCCGCGAAAAAAAATCTGTATTTTTTTTAAGATTGATGCAAGGGCCAACATGGATTGGGATTCGACTATGCAAGTCGTCCCGTGGGTTGGATTTATTATGAGTACAGAAACCATATAAATCTAAATTGAAAAGAAAGAGGGAGAAAAAATGGAAGAAACAAAAAGAATCTAGGGTTTTGTTTCTAAAAATTGATTTCTTTTTTTATTTTTGTTTCTGAAAACTACAGAAAGGGTAAAAAACTGCAGAAACAAAAAGTTAAAAAAAAAATAAGATTTGATTTTGTATTTTACTTCATAAAAAACTAGAGAAAAAATAAAATAAAACAATAGAATTTGATTTCTTATTTCACTGCATAAAAAAAACTGCAGGAAAAAAGTACAAAAAAACAATAAACTTTACTCACGTCATTTAAAATTCTATGGTACAGGGTTTGAATTACCAGAGGTTTGGAATTCGGATTGTCTCAATACTTCTGTTCAAACATATTTCCCTGCTCCATAGTACTCTCGTGCTCTATTTTCTCCAGGTATGCATCCTGCAAATCTCTGGCTAAATTTTTTTGCAAAAATAGTGAAATAATGAAAAGTGTTTAGTATTTAAAGAAATGTTTTATGAAATTAGATTTTCGAAAATATTTTGCCACCCAATTTTCAATTTACTGCTTTTTTTTTCACTTAAAGAAAATAGGGTTGCACTTTTTTTTTATTGTGGTTATTTGTTTACCGGTGCGTCGTTTAATTGAACCGCACCGGTGCTACTTTTTACAAAAGCGCACCGGTGCGCAAAATAAAGAACTGACTGGTGTTGTTATCTGAACAGTACGCACTGGAATTACATTTAGGTTTGTGCACCAAATTTTATTGTTGTTTTGCTCAAATGCAGGGAGAAATATCATATATTATATGAAATGGACAATTCTTCAAATCCAAATCGTTCCATAATATTTTCAAAGTCCATCGCGGAGTTCTCCCTATCTATGTGGAGACATAATATTTACTTCATAATTATTTTATTTTTTCACTATCTAATTGAATTTATGTATGTTTTTTATCCATATATTCAATCATGCACAACTTAATTAAATTTATAATGTATACAAATTTGTAGGTTCATGCAGACTCATCATCGAGTTCAGATGCACAAAATTGTATTCAAAGTATTGCTCCAAAACATCGAAAGTTCTTATCAGGAGCTGCATACCGCAAGACGCATTTGGTAGATGAAAATGGACAGACGCTTCACCCTGGAAATTGTTACAATATTGCATCTTCTAGCTACAATCCTGGGACAATGATGGTAATTATAATTATAATTGTTTGGTATATATATTGATTAATATGCATGTAATTATTTCAATGTCAAACCAATTTATAATCATGCAATATTGTCAACGTGGTTACAAATTGATATCATAATATTTTGTACTAATCATGTTCAATTTTTTTTAGTTATTAGGATTCTAGTGATGATGAAAAACCTACCTACCATCTTCCATTGCACCCTATGACAATTTCAAATCGAGAGAAGATTGATTTAAGAGAAAAAATTGGAGAGGAACGATACCAAGAATGGTTGAATCAACCACTGATTCAATTCCTGCTACGTCCAAATTCACCAATTAGGAATGACTACAACAATAGTAGTTCTTCACAAGCTGGCAATGGAGATAATCAAATAGAGGTTGTTATGGATTATTACTTAAGGGATACGACTACCATGGAGACAATGTTGTTAGATGCATTCCAAAATGATGATCAGCTAGGGGATGATGCTCATATCGCTGACACCTTTTTCGAAAGCCTTAAATTTGCTTCCACCACCCCTCTCTTTGGACCCAGTGGTCAGTCAAAGTCTACCCAGTTGGGGACAACAATGTTACTGTACAACTTGAAAGCAAATTTTGACTTGTTGAATGCATGTTTCTCAGAATTTTTGAGGTAAGTTACCATAAAGTACTTCCCTTATATATAAATTTGAAATATAATCAGTACACTGCAATGAACATTACAAATGTTAAATTTTATGAATGTTAATAATTATATCGACATTAATGTAAATTTATTAATATAGTTTTACATGATCACCAACTACAGGTTATTCAAAGATAAGGTCCTTCCGAGTGATAATGTCTTGCCCGGTAGTTGTGAAGAGGCAAAAAAATTGTTGAAACTGTTGGGTGTTGAGTACATATCATATCATGCATGTCCAAATGATTGTATTCTATATAGAGGAGAACATGTAGACAAAGAGATTTGTCCAAAATGTGGGCATGACAGGTATGATAAATAAAAAAAGAAGGGTAAATCACGTACTGGTCCTCCTTTTAAGATATTGAGGCACATGCCTATAATCCCAAGGATTTAAAGGCTCTTTCATTGCAAAGAATTAGCTATGTTGCAGGGATGGCATGCCTCACATAGAAGTGAGTTGGGAGTTATGTGAATACCAACTGATTCAATATACATGAAGCATATAGAGGATACATGGCCCAAAAAATTCAAGAATGAAGTACGAAGTCTACGACTCAACATAGCCATGGATGGCATCAACCCATACTCCCTCCAGAACACCAACTATTATTTTTGGCCTGTAGTAGTGATCAATAACAATATCCCCCCATGGTTGTCCGTGAAGAATGAACATATTATGTTGGCCCTCATAGTCCCTGGTAGAAGACAAGTGAAGAATATGGATGTCTACTTACAACCACTGGTATATGAATTGAAGGAATTATGGGATGGGATAAATGTATATGATGTATCAAGACCCATCGCAGCAGAGAGGAGGTTTATGTTGTATGGCATATGTGCTTACATGACACATGATTATCCAGGCTTAGGAGTTTGCTCTGGTAAATTACATGTTTAATTTATTGATTTGTTTATATATAATGTAATAATATTATTTCACATATTAGTTATTTAATTCGTTGTAATATTTTTTTTTTAATCTTCATGATATTCTTTAACATGCCATGCATATTAATTAATGTATACAAATATAATCTTGTAGGTCTTGTAACAAAAGGGTAATTTGGATGTAAATTTTGTGGACCTTCTCTGAAAGCTAGATGGTCCAAGGACCTATGAAAGCCAGTGTATGATTGCTCCAGGATATTCCTACCAGAACAACACCCTTACAAAAGAGCAGCATCCGCTTTCAATGGTAAATGAGAAAGAACCCAAAGGCCTCCAATAATGACACCAGCTGAATGGCTTAGAGAATATCAGAGAGAGAAGGAGAAGGATTTCACAGAAATGTTCGATTCAAATGGGGAGCCTAAGTTTGATGATCCAGATTTCTTCAACACCTATGTTGAGAAAATTCCCATTGGGATGAAAAGGAATTCTATCTTTTATGACCTCCCATATTGGGAGCATCTTAAGATTGCCCACTTATTAGATCCCATGCATATATTTAAAAATGTTTCATCTTCTTTATGGAGGCACATATCATCGAAATAAAGTGACACATTGGCAGTTAGGAAAGATCTTATTACTTCAAAAAATAAAAAGAAATATTGGCCAAGACGATTAGAAAGTATGGGATCAGAGGCAGGAATTCGTCCCTCTAATTCATGGTTTTTCAAAGAAGGTGATGTCCCATGGATTTTAAAAAAAGAGGATATATCTTTGGCAAAGGAATTCATAATGGATGTGAGGGTGCCAACTTCATATGGGTCTTCACTATAGTGCTGCTTCATCGTGGATGACCATTTGTCGGGGTTGAAATCGCATGACCATTTGAATCTTCTAAGAGTACGTATAATGTCAAAAGCATGATTTTATTATTTGTTATATTAATAAATTTTATCCCATGCGATGATCATAAAACATAACTAATTTTGTATATTATTACACGTTTTTATAATTACTTTACAGTGTCATTATCCTTTGTTTGTGCGTCGGTGTGTGAAACATGAATTCCCTCAAGACCTAGGACTTGCCATATCTAAATTATCTGCATTTGTACGTTGCATCATGTCAAATGAGATTCATGTGGCTAGCATTCCATGGTGGCGTCAAGAGATAGTTGAGATTGTTTGTATGTTTGAGAAGGAACTACCAACGAGTTTCATGGACTTACAGGTTCATCTTCTAATCCACCTAGTAGATGAGGTTGAATTAGTTGGGGTTGTTTCTTGTCGTTGGATGTTCTTCTTAGAGAGGTACATGAAGAAATTGAAAGGTTTTGTTCGACAAAGGGCAAAACCCGAGGGGTCTATGGCAGAGGGGTACATATCGTATGAGTCTTTCTACTATGCCAGTGAGTACGTCAAGCAGATCGACAATAGACTAGGTGTGATGATTTGGGGCGATGAATTGGATGAAGACAAAAGAGAAGGAGAGTTGCTCCAAACAAGTGGAAAAAATCTCTTGATAAAGAGTAAGCGACTTATAATTTTTCAAATTTACAAAAAGTAATTAATATTCATGTTTAACTTCGGTATAATGTATATTTAGATCTCTAAGTACTATATAATGTTGGTTTGATTTCATCAACGAATGCAGAAATTGAAGCAATCAATAAATTCATTCTTTACAATTATGAAGCGACACAACCGTGGATCGCATTGTATGAACAAAAAAGAATGAAATGGGATAGTGACAGGAAATAATTCAGACAGTTGAATGGTAGAAGTGTGCCTTATCCCAATCATTTAAAAGAAAATGTGCCAAAAATATGCCCCAACAGTTGGGTTGTTGACCAAGTCAGAGAGAAATACGGTGCTACCAGTCGTTACCCGCGTGCTGAAGAGGATGTGCTAAACAAACAGATTGGGTGCAGCAACTCGTTAGTAATTTATATGTAAATTTGAAACTTATATTAAGACATCTACATTTCATATTTTAACTGTTGGATTATTATTTATAAGACACATGACACTTATATGATTTTTTAAACTTTTTTATAATAGGTGCATTTGTTCCCATCTATGTGGGCATATGGACACCATTTTCACACAGAAAATGCCGATGTTGGAAACATCACACAAGACTGTGGAGTGGAAGTCGAGTTTGATCAATCTAGTTGATCTAGCCACCGTGATCAACAACTAGTAAGAGGGACGTTAGGTTACGTCAGAAAGATACAACAGATCATTGAAGTGGATTTTTCTTCTTTCCAATGTGATATTTTTAGGTGCAACTAGTGGGACACCTTTGATCGGAATAATGTAAAGGAAGATCGCGATAGTAGGCTGATATGTATCAACTCTAGAAAGATGTGGGATGAAGCTAAGGAGCCCTATGTTTTCCCTAAACACTGCAACCATGTGTTTTTCTACCCAGATGTATTGGATAGGGATTGGTGATTCGTATTGACATATGAACCTAGATCAAAACATATTTTTGAGAACAACAGCGTTATCATGCCATGCAAGCTAGAATATAATGAGGGTGATCATGAGAACCAAGAGTGATATGGTACAATATGTGTTATTTCATCAATATTTATACTTTTTAAGATGAGTTTTTCGAAATATTAATGTAATATGTATTTTGAATTAATTGGTAATTTGCATTGTGTTAATGTTAAAATCAATAATTCACTTGATAATTTGGTATTATGTACTTGATCTCAAAAACGATGGCGTACTGTATAAATTAATTCTTTTTTTGTATCTAAGATCATAATAAAATAATGATAATTTTAATTAAGTACAGGAATTTATTTGCATTATTTTCTAAATTTCCTTATGTTACAATAAATCATATTATTCTATATTTATTATTTTACAATTATTTAAAATTTACAAATTTACAAATTTGAAAATTTTAATAAATTCATTTCACATTAATACAATTAAAATTTTACAAATATTTTACATACAATTACAATTTTACAAATCAAAAAATTACAATTTTAGAAATTTACATATATATCATTACAATCACAATTTTAGAATTTTAAATACAATTAGAAATACAAATATTACAAATTTACAAAATCATGATCATATGGTATTTATAAATTAATTAATAAACATCATGTTCATGGTAAGCATCGTACAAACATCATATTTGACTAAAAAACACATTCAAAATCGCTAACTGCATCATCGTGATCATGATCATCTAACAAAACACAATTAACATTATATATTAACATCATCAGTACAACACAAACATAAAATATACATCTCATGCTATCACATACACATCTATCTGCAAGATGCACATTAAATGAACATATCTAACATGACCTAACAACATACACATTATAATGATGATCACCAACATGTAAATTAAGTACAACTGCAAAATGAACATAAAATACATGGACCATATATATATATATATATATATATATATATATATAACTTAACAATGTTAAAAATATACAACTGTAATATAAATTCCATGGATCAGCTGATGATCGAGCCTCATCTCCATGATGACTGCTGGTAGATGCTACTGGAGGCTCATGCAAATCTGGCGTGGCACGAGGCCGTGAACGATCAAGCACATAATACCAAATTGCACAATACATGGTATGTATTATGACTCCCTACCACACAGCCAGCTGGAACCTCGGGGAACAAGGGAAAGTCCACCCCTCTCCTCGAAAGCCCTATAATAAAATATACATCCTCCTCAGTGGGCGTGTACCACTGGTCGATACCAACTCGGAAATCATGTTGCTAGGCATTCCACCTTCGGATAAGATGCCTCAAAAAACCACTATGGGACTTTAGAGAAGTAGCCTCCTCATAGAACTTGAGGAGGCCTACCTGCCTTAGGAGCCCCTACGTCGCTACTATAATAGGGTGAGGGTACGCATATATCTCCCTCTCTCTTGCCTCCCACAGGCAAACCATGTTATATTGTTTCGCCTGTTGTTGTTTTTGTTGCTCCTCTTCTCTCCTTTCACGTCTCTGAATGATTGACATATTAAACATAATTTTCTAATTAAATGACACATGTATTTACAAATATACGTATATAAATATTTTTTGAAAAATAAATAAAACAAGGTTCGGTGCGCCACAAACACAGTCACGCATCGGTAACGGTGCGTCGCTCCACAGAGATGCACCGGCGACGATGCACATAATGATATACAAAGCACCGGGAGTGGTGCTCTAGAAAATATTTTTAGTGCACCGTTCACTAAGTGCGGTGACAGGAGGCCGGTGCACTAACTTCACTATACGCCCTGGGGCTTATAGCTAACTCATCACACCGCCCTCCTACCACCGTACATAGTTGTACGGTGCGACCAGGTATCCGAATGCACTGCTCTTTCTCGTAAAATTTAAAATTACACGGTGCACCTTTGGAATCCACCCCAGAACCGGTGCGGATACACTTAGCACCGGTTTACCAACCTAAACCATTGACAATGTCAATTTGCAGTTCAGGTGCGCTGAAAAACTTACGTGCCCCGAGGCGGATAATTTGGTTAATGCACCGGGTGGCCGCGATTCAAAATTGTCAACGGTGTGGCTTGGTAAATTACCGCACTGCACTTTTAAAAAAAATTAAAATAACATCATGCCCCTCACGGTACTACCTCGGAATTGGTGTGGACTCCTTCAGCACCGAGTGCAGCCTGTAAATTTACAGGTAGCACCGCAACCATTGTGACTCGAACGGCTCGAGCGCACTGCGCAAGATTTTTTTTTTTTTTTTTTTAATGGTTAATTTTAAGGTTTTTTCAAATTCTAATTCACTAAAAGGTTTAATTATGGAAAAACAAGAAAAATACATGTACATTTACCTGTCAAGGAGGCATATTGGCTGTACAATTTAAAAATAAAAAATTGTCCACTGTTTTATAAAATTCAAGCTGGAGATTGGTGGAAATGTACAGCAGCAGTGCGTGCAATAAGTGCAATGGGAGCACAGATGTCAGTGCGGCTCAAGCAAGGATAACTTGCACTGGTGCTTGAGAGCTCTGTAGCACTGGAAAAAGTGAAAAATGTGGTTTTTTGGCCGTAATTTTTTTTTTATTTAACCCTGTTTCAGTGCGTGGGATTTTTACTAGAGTACTGGTGCGTTGTCTTAATGCCGCACCAGGCACTTTCTATTTTCGCGCGCTTTTAGGAGGCTCCGAGGCGGAAAACCCTAATGCATCGATGCGCTCTAGTAACTCGATGCACCAGTAACGATGTCCGATGAACCAATTATTTTTGCAGTTTTTTGGGCATAATTTTTTTATTTAACCATATTCTGGTGCACGGGATTTTTACTGCAGCACCTGTGCGTTGCCTGTATGTCGCGTCGGGCTCTTTCTGTTTTCACGCACTTTTAGGAGGAACTGAGGCATCGTAAAATTATCGCACCAGTGCTCTACAGTAACATCACGCACTGGTAACTGTGTCCGGTGAACCAATGCTTTCTGTGGTTTTTTGGCCGTAATTTTTTTTATTTAACCTTATTCTGGTGCACGGGGTTTTTAGAGTATCGGTGTGTTTCCTGTATGCCGCACCAGGCTCTTTCTATTTTTTTGCACTTTTAGGAGGCACTGGGGCGGCGTATTTTTAAAGAACCGGTGCTCTATAGTATCATGATGCATCGGTAACAGTGTCCGATGAACCAATGATTTCTGCAGTTTTTTGGCCGTAATTTTTTTTTATTTAACCCTATTCTGGTGCGCGGCATTTATGGGGACCCTGGTGCGTTTCCATCATTCTGCCCTAGGAATTTTATGTTCCACTCGCTTTTATGATGCACCGAGGCATGGGGATGTGACACACCAGGGCTTTACAGTAACCTGACGCACCGGTAATGGTGCCCAGTGAACCAATGATTTCTGCGGTTTTTTTGCCGTAATTTTGTTTGTTTTAAACCCTTTTCAGGTGCGCAGCATTTACGAGGTTCCCGATGCATTTCAGTCATTCTGCACCGGGACGTTTATGTTCCGCGCGCTTTTTATGAGGCACCGAGGCTGATGATATGACACGCACCGGTGCGATTTCTGAATTAAAAGCACCAGGAGGGTGTGTACGGAGCACACTGTTTTCGGTGTGCCAATGTTTTATGCAATTTTTTTGTCATAATTTTTTTTATTTAACCACCCATCGGTGTGCGTGTTTTGTGGGCGTCCCGGTGTGTTTCATTTATTCCACACCGGGCGGTATCTATGCAGTCTACATGTAAAGCACTAGTGCTCTACAGAAATAAAACACACCAGGCGTGTGTGTACGAAGCGCACAATGTCTAGTGTGCTAATTTTTGCAATGCACCGGTGCTTTTTCATATTGAACGCACCGGTGCGTTTTAGGTTGATAAGAGCACCGGAAGAAATACATCCGCAAAAACCTCCGCCTGCCAACCTCCTCTAGGATCCTCTGCTATAAACAAATCTCTGGGGTATTTTTCTATGGGGTTCCTCAAAAATATCCGCTAGAGGGTATTTTCCTTGTAGTGGACACCGGGGATGATAATGGAATGGGGGAAGCCATGTAACGAACAAACGGATTCCCTTGTCAGAGAATAAAAAGCATGGATGATCTACTAGTGACTGACTTGAATTCGAAGGGGATGTGGGAAAGTATAACTGGAGGCCAAAATGGGCTACACGAGTGAGGGAAAAGGCATGAATGGATGGAATAATATAACAGGAGGCAAAGGGACTCAGGACAGAATCCATGAATGTAATGGTGACTCAACTCAGATGCTCTGATCAAAGGTGACTCGATGATGGTGCCACACAGAATAGGCCCAGTGGGGATGTAATATTCTTAATTAGCTTTTAGCTAATTGGAATATTAATTTTTGTTATTTTTAATAAGATAGATGAACAAGAGGGTAGAGGGACCCATAAATTCCTTTAGTAGGATAAAACTTTTCTTAGTGTGAATGTGGATCAGTGCATATGGATGGGGTCAAGATGAATAAACCACTTCCTAGTGTGAATGTGGGTCAGTGCATGTGGATGGGATCAAGATAACCAAATCAACAGCGCATTCATGGAGGTAGTGTAAATAGTGGAGGAAAACGCAGTCATTATGGAGGTTAGTGGCTAAGTGTGTAGCATCATTATTGTGTGGGGCCAAGGGTGTGAGGGTTCACAAGAATAAAAGGAAATGGATGGCAGCCATAGAAGATATTCTGAATATTGATATTGTATTGTTGTTTTTTACTTTCTGCATGCTTCAGCTGTTTAGCAAAGTCTGTTGTGTTTTTTAGCACACAGGTGTTTCTGAGCATAAATCCCACCCTTATCCTCGGGGGACTTCGAGTTCCTACTCAGGAAAGGTAATTTATAATTAGTAGTTCAACATCTGCCATCAGGAATTATGCATTCTTACATTAGGGTTTGAGAGGTGGAAGGTAGTTCTCAGTATTTCAGCTGAGAAACCTATGGAGGGATCAACCCTTCACCTTGTGCATCCATTTCAATATTTTTAGAGAAGCATTATATTATCTGGCATCAGGCCAAGATTTTTCCCCTCTTAGCAGTGCAGTCATCTTCAACATTTTGCAGTCGAGCAGTGGAAGCTTTAGAGGTGGAAGGAAGTTCCAAGAATTCCAGCTTGGAATCTTGTGAGGGCATCATCCCTTCACCCCATTGATTATATTTCAATAATCCAGAGCAGTATCTCATCATCCAACATTATACCATACTATTTCCCCTCTTAGCATTGTAGTCTCCTTTAGAAATTAAGCAATCCAGCAGTGGCAGTTTTAAAGGAGGAGGAAGGATCCAAGTCTCCTAGCTTCGAATCCGATGAGGGGATCAGCCCTTCATCTGTTGAGTTGATTGGGAGAAGTAGTATCAATTTTATCCTCATATAAACTCTATCACATCAATTACCCAATAGGAATGCGTAATTCAGCTAGCAGGAGTGCAGTTTGCAACCCAAAAGGGCCAAAATTCCAAACTCAAAACTAGGCCAAACCATTTCTGGGTTTTTATGGGTTTTTCGAGTAGAGTCTATGGTTAAAATCCTGGATCTTTATGAGCACTTCAGAAGCCTCTAAAACATGTTTCATTTTCTGAGAAACAGTAGTAGTAGCAGCAACAACATTTTCAGTACTAGGATTTAGAGCTATTCCAACCACTTTTTGTTGGCTTAAGTGCATCTTATTTAGAGCACTATGTACTTTATCTTGTTTTTTATTATAATGATATGACTCAGTTGTTTCTACTCATGGTTATGATGTCTTGATGTAATTTTCAGTTGCAGCATATTTCCGACATTTTTCAGACTTTAGTGTTATATTCCTATTTTTCTTTATTTTCAATGCTACGGATGTTCTATATACCTGTCTTTTCCATTTTGGAGTATTACAGTGGTACCAGAGCATAATATTGGCTTAGCTTGTGGGAAACCCTTCATTCTATGAAAATACCAAGTTTCCCAAACTCATTCACAAATCTATGCAGGATCTCGCTAGAGAGATAAAAGAGATGAGAGTAGAAACACAAAGGGAAACCCTACGAGGGTTACATTATGGAGAGAAGTCGAGGACTGCACATTAGTGGTATGAGCAACTGGCGGTGCAATAAGTCTCACAACATCCTACTATTCCCACCTTCCTAGCAGTAGGAAATGGAGATGGAGGACATCAGGAGCAGGAGACTCTTAGTGACTATCTCGCAAAGTACCAATCTCAAGCTAGAATACATCATGAGTAAGAAAATCATAGTGACTATCTTACATATTACCGATATTAGACCCGGAATTTCAGAGATAATCTAACTTTCCCATAATTTTTCTAGATCAAAGAAACCTGGATACCCCACAGCAACAATAGAGGAGGAGGGTACATGCAGGGTAAGTAGCCTAGCTCAGGTAGATTCTTTCAGCTTACATTCGATGGTTCATCTAAGAGTACAGCAAAGGCTTGGGTCAAGAAATTAGATATATATTTCCAGCTGCACCAAGTAGCAGAAGAAAAGTCTATCGAGATAGCAGCGTTTCACCTTTAAGGCGAAGCACATGACTGATGGTTCCATGAATTGGATCATCTAGGAGTGACTGCGTATGCAGAGTTCACTCGAATATTAGTGGAGAGGTTTGATAGAAGAAACTCGGAGGCACATTAAGTTAAGGCATTCTCTGACAGTGAAGGATAAGAGGAAGTGTATGAGGAGAATAAGGGAGATGCCAACACTGGTGCATCAGGGGGAGATTAGCTACTACCACCACAACCATCATAAAGGGAATTTTCCCTAGTTGGAGGAACTCTTGCATCTTTGCAAAGTGTTCCCAAGCATAAATCGATCTTAGGCATGCATACAAATCTACCCTAGATAGTCTCGACACATCAGATGGATATTTTTGGGGACATGCCACCAAAGCAGCCACATGACCATGGTTTGGAGCACATGGTTGATTTGGAGCAGGGGAGAGTCACTGCGTAGAGGACCCTTGACAGGATCAAGGAGGAAAAGAGCAGCTATTCTGGGTCAACATTGTTGAGTTGCACAAAGCACTTTGTGTTGGAGTGTGGTGCTTCAGAGGAGGGAATAGGAGCAGTTCTGGTACAAGGAGACCATCCCATAGCTTTCAAGAACTGAAAGCTACTACTTCATGAGTTGTTGTATTCTATATACAACAAAGAAATGTTGGCCATTATGAATGCATTAACCAAATTTCGGCAGTATTTGGTAGGCAGCAGATTTCAGGTGAAGACTGACCACAACCATTTGAGCATGAGCAGTTACAGGAGAGGCAGCAAAGGTGGACTAGCATAATTCAGGCCTATGATTTCAAGATTGAGTATGTCCAAGGAGAGGAAAAGGTGGTAGCAAATGCATTATCATGGAGGCTATCAGCGTTGTACTTGATGAGCAGTGATGCTCTCGGGAGTGCCTAGTTGCTATTAGAGTATTTCGAGGACCCCTTCACTTATGAAGTGTTGGATAGTAGGGTGAGATGATCAGAGTTGTGCAGGGTGTAGCATCCGCATGTTGGAATTGGATGGTGAGAGATTCTAAGTTGGTACCTTATGGAGCAGGATAAGCGTAAGGATACATCCATGGCCACATTCCAGCAGATTCCATGGATTACCAGAGGGACACGAGGGCTAGATTACTATTGGGATCCAGGTCGGATTTCCCATCACATCATAGAGTCGATAGGTGATGGTAGTACTTTTACGATGGGTTGGATGTTTGGGCGCACACACATTTTCAGACCTATATCAGAATCCCGGACATCCCTAGTGAGAGGATGGTTCAGCAGGGGGGTACACCCTTTTCAGAATCTATCTCAGCATATCGATCTTGCATGGTGTCATAGGGTGGTTAGCCTACTTTGGCAGGAGTTGATCGGAGGAGGTGGCATAGGCAAGCCAACAGATGATGCCTTGGATGGAGCCAAGGATTCTTCAGCTTTTTGTGCGACACAAAGGTCACAGGAGAGTGGTTAAACAGTAGCAGGAGGTATCCAGTGGTATACAGGGGCAGCTTGCAGCATATGGTGGCATGTTGAGGAGTAAAGAGACACTTGGTGGTACGCAATGACCCATGATGCGGTGCAACAGGAATTTTGATCATTTCCTCCAAGGATACTTATGGACAGAGTGTTATATGGAGATAGTGCTCTCTCATTGATGCATTGGGCCTTAGAGTTACCAAGGTCTGTCATAGCAACGTTACTCTTGATCGCATGTGAGGAGTTGAACCACTTAGGTGTAGTTGGGAAGAGGAGGATGTGTAGATCACACTGTGGTGGATGCACTAGCAGAGTGGTGGATGCATGGGTACATGTGGGCTTCCCTATGGTAATTGATGGCATTGGCATCAAGTGGTGCATATATTTGTGCCACGGAGTCCAAATATATGCAGAGGAGTGTTATTTCATAATCAAAGTGATGCAGCATAAGCATGGTGGCACTCTCATGAGACTGGCATGGGATTCGAACATCACTGGATTTCATGGTTCATTTACCCTTAGGGGTGCTCGGGTCCTTACAAGGGAAGAACATTTAGATATTCTAGTGGGCTTTAGTGATTTTTTTTTTTGGTGTGGGGAACTTCACCAGCATGGAGTGATAATCAACAGGGGGAGTTCAGGAGGAGCTCGTGCAGGGAATGAGCTCTATCTACTGGTGGTACGCAGATGGCCTCTGGTACTTGTATCCAATTGGATAGCAAGTGGAGCAAGGTGTGCCTCACATTTATTAGGGTGGCTTGAGATCCTGGTATTGACAGATCTCTTTAGATTAAGTCGATGCTGAGACTAGGGATGATACATTGTTGCATCTAGGACCCTGGAAAAATTTTCAGTGACCATGGGGGAGTGCTAGTATAAAGAATGCTTTTTCAAGCATTACTTGAGGACAAGAATTTTTTGGCGGGGAGGACTGTAATATTCCTAATTAGCTTTTGGCTAATTGGAATATTAATTTTTGTTTTTGTTAATAAGATAGATGAATAAGAGGGTAGAGGGACCCATAAATCCCTTTAGTAGGAATAAACCATTTCTTAGTGTGAATGTGGATCAGTGCATATGGATGGGTTCAAGATGAATAAACCACTTCTTAGTGTGAATGTGGGTTAGTGCATGTGGATGGGGTCAAGATTACCAAATCAATAGTGAAGTCATGTAGGTAGTGGAGATAGTGGAGGAAAACACAATCATTATGGAGGTTAGTGGCCAAGTGTGCAACATCATTATTGTGTGGGGCCAAGGGTGTGAGGGCTCACAAGCATAAAAGGAAAGGGATGCCGACCATAGAATATATTCTGAATATTGATATTCTAATTTCGTTTACGACTTTCTGCATGCTTCAGTTGTTTAGCTAAGTTTGTTGTGTTGTTTAGCACACAGATTTTTCTTAACGGAAATCCCACCCTTATCCTCGGGGGACTTTGAGTGCCCACTCAGGAAAGGAAATTTCTGAGAAGCAATTCAACATCTGGCATCAAGCCAAAATTCAGCCCCTCTCTCTGGCACTTCCAGCTACATGAATTATGTATTCCTGCACTAGGGTTTGAGAGGTGGGACATAGTTCTCAGTATTTTAGCTGGAAAACCTGTGGAGGAATAAGCCATTCACCTTGTGCATCCATTGTAGTATTCTAAGAGAAGCATTGTATTATCTGGCATCAGGCAAAGATTTGTCCCCTCTTTGGCAGCGCAGTTGTTAACACTGGAAAATCGTGCAGTAGACGATGACATTAATTAATGTCAATCCAAAGGATTTACAGGGCTGGAAGACATTACAGAATCCAAAAATTATTTAAAAATATCAAAGGGTTGAGGAAAATCAAATTTGAACTAGTCTTAAATGTTGTTTGCGTGCATTATCCTTCAAGAAGAGCACCTTCTGTGCACCTTTTTTCCCGATATGCGCGCATTCTTGAGAGTGGAGAAATGTCACTATTTGGGACCACACAAAGCAAAGTACAAGTCACTCCTTACTTGTAGCTCCCTAAGGACAACCACCAACGCCTCCTTAGACACTATGTGAGCACACAATGGAATATTTGGAGCATACAAAGGAATCATACCCCTCCCTTGGGTCACCATCCTCAATGTACCAAGAGAGGGAAGGAGGATTTGAAATCTCCTATATAAAGCCACCATGAGATAAAGAATGGGTGATCACATTGTTATGCGGGCCAAAATTGCCCAAGAAATACCAGCAGTGTGCGACCCAAAGCTGAAGACAGAGGGGACTCAACTGTTGGCCACCCAACAAGTTCAGTGCACATAGTAGAGAGAGAGGGAGACTGCACCGAGGCAAGCTTGGGATAAAAAAATCCTTGCATCGAGACCTAGAACCATTTTCTAGGGGCCCTTTGGCAAGAGGCTAAATTATCACTCTTCTTACTAGAAATGCTCAATAAGAGGGGCCTAGAGCCACCGTTTGCATTATTGTTTTTTTTTACTCATTCAGAGCTTCTGTTTATTTATGTTTAGTTTTAGTTTAGTTTTTAGTTTAAATTTGCATGCATTTTATTATATTTAGTATTCTTATTGACCACTTCTTTCTACCTATTACCAATAGTTTAATAGGGTAAACCACACCCCTTAAGCTGGTGTGATTTCATACATACGTGCACCAAACACACCACAACAGGATTGGCGACTCCACTAACTTTTTATTACCAAGTTTATGTGGTTGTGCCTTCTTTTGTAGGAGACCTCTGTCTATGATGTGGAGTGGAGCTGAATGTCCCCTGATTTCTCTTGCAGTCCCTAGTTCATCCCAAGTGACAGACTGAAGAAGATCAGCTCCTAAAAAATTTTACTTGTAGGATTTTGCGTGCATTTTTTCCTCACGGACATGCAAGGCGTACATTCAGTGCTGACCCGCGCGCAGAGAGCACACATGTTTCAGCCTTTTTCGCGCAAATTACAGAATGAGAAATTTCTCCCTAGTTTCTATTTTTTCCTACTTGTAAGGTGCTTGGCAGCCCCTAATACACCTACCAGCACTGGTTTTGGTACATCGTAGCTTGTTAAATCTCACTTTTAGCTGCTTTTTGTAGGCTTACTGTCAGTTTTACTTCAAGTTTATTTTTGCAAAGTTCACACATAGTTTAAGTAGGGGGGAAGAATAACTTGCATTCTAAAAAAATTATGTTTTGCAAATTTTGGTACTTACACACCTAGATAACTAGCCCAAGTGAGTGACCCAAGACCACGCATGCATAGCTAGTTTTCTTTTTCTGGTGTAAAAGTTTTTATTTTAGTTCAATTTTTGCACTTGGAATTTCGGGACTAGGATTGAATTTTTTGTAGAAGAGAAAGTAATCTATGCTACCTTTGCACCCTCTGCTGATCCTAGGTAATCATATGAATGCTTCCTATTCACAATTCTCCATCTCCCTATATTTAGTCACATATATTAACTACAAAAAATTGAAAGCGGCCCATTATCCGCACATGTTTTCCATTTGAGCCAGGAAAAATACAACATAGTTTAAATAGGGGATTTTGTAAAGGATCATCGATATCCACATATTCAAACTATGTGCTTGTCGACTTTGTGCTCACACACACTCACCCACTAAGAAAAGAAAAGACACCTAAAACTAACTTAACCAAAATCGCTAAATTCTCCCCACAGGGGCCACACAAGAATTTATAGCTCAAGTTAGGATCAAGGGGGTAGGCATCCAATAAGTCTCTTTGATCATACTTCATTTTGAAACATAGAATTTCTGTATTTAGGGAGCTTCAAATCCACCTATTAGCCCATGGCAAAGAAAACCTGAGCGCGGAAGAGACCCGTTTCAGAGGGGGTTAGGCTTAGGTGTAGTGCATGCAGTATCAGTTGGGGCTACCTGACCCGGTTGATACTCGGTACTCTTAGCTGACTACCAAGAAGCCCAAGACTCGAATGCTCATGTGGGACAGTGGTTCTTAGTGGCCAAAAACTAGGGCAAACTTTACCCTATAGGTGACGGTGTAAGTAAGCGCTAGACCCTCTACCCTTACCTTGATAGATTCTCTTCGACTGACTGGGGGTGTCGCTAGCTCTTACGGGATGTTGTGCCAACACTCACAATAAATATTCTCAAGGCCCAGTTACTTTTGAGTGTGTGAGGATGCATAGGTCTTCTAGGATTTTGAGTATCATATGCAAATGAACAAAAACCATTTTTTGATTGCTTGATCACATAGATTAATTTAAAGGAAATTTTATTTTATTTTTTGCTTTTTTTTATGTATGTGACAAGAAGTTTGCTTTGATCATAGACTCTATCCTCTCAAAGTTTTTCAAAAACCAAAACTGGGTGACACCTTACAGGTCCCAATGGAACCTCGTCGATCCAGACGTCTTTTGGACCTCCCCCCATTACTGGGAGGGGTTCCAGGTCTTTCGTCATTCAGGCATCAAAGAAGGAACGATGCCACCATTATCGGTTCGTCCTTTCTCGGGGCAGCTGTAGTTGAGAACCCTATTCGATCTCCCAACACCACACCACATACCACTCCTCCCAAGACCCCTAGGGGCTAGAGGAGTGCATCCCATACAGGAAGCCAGCTAAATACACAGCAGGGTACATCACAAACTAACCCTCATTCTAACCAGAACTTTGTGTCTTCACACATTGCAATGGCGTCAACCTCTAAGTCACCTTTCTTAGCTTCGTTGAATCTACCAAATTTAACCAAGCTAACGAATGACCCCATCACACATGATCCTACATGGCCTCTCATGCCCACGAATCTCCCTTTTGATATACCAAAGTTCAAAGGCAAGCAAGCGGAAGACCCAAGTAATCATGTCATGACCTTTCACCTATGGTGCTCATCGAACAGTATCATTGACAACACTATTTGATTGAGATTATTTCAACGCACTCTTACAGGAGTAGCCACGAATTGGTACGTGGAGAAACCCTCAGCTTCACATGGAACCTTAGCGCCCTCGCTACCACGTTCCTAACATATTTTTAGCTACCCATTCACCATGATTATAGAATGGAATTAATGACTCATTTTAGACAAATCCCTGATGTCCACATCTCAAACCATCTCCATGAATGGAGGTGGCATTGTAGTTTATGTAAAGCTAAACTCGACGACCGAGTGCTCTTAGATTTTTTCTTGAAAAATCTTACGGCAGATATTTCAAAGATGTGGTGCAGTAGAATCCCACATCCAAAGAGGACGCAATCAGCATAGCCCAAAAGCTTGACCTGATTTATACACATTCAGGAGACATTTAAAACATCCTGCCTAACACCCCACACCTGCAAACTTATCAAGAATTTCCAGGTGTGTCGAACTCTGCGGACAGACTAATTGGGTCATTGACCCAAGGTTACCTAGGTAGTAGTATTCAAAACCCCAGTTACACATACAGTTATACCCAGAATGTGCCTCAACCCGGTTTTCAAATTCATCATATGCCTCAACAAAATTTGACCAATAAGGTGCCAGCATATCACCAGGGAGGACCCTATCCTCTAGCTCAAGGGAATCAGTACGTAGAAAGAAACACTGATGGAAGAACTCCCCTCCAATAGTCAGGTGGAAACCCGGGACCGCATTACGCTTAGTCCCAAGCACATGACCCACCTATGCAAAACAATTCACAGGTGAACTTTGTGCAGCCATCCCAAAACCAACCACACCAATACAACCAGGAGAACTACCCTCCTAATTTGGTAAATAAAAAATCCAAAAGCAAGCCAAAAGGGAACCCTGGACAGGGGGGCAGCAACCAAAAACACCCACTGCGATCCCAGGTTGGGGGTAACTCCAACCGGAATCAGACAAGAGCCGAGCAATGCCCAACGGAAGAGAAAAAGGCCACCTCTTCGAACAAACCATTCTTGTTCGATATGTGGTGAGTACAGCCACTATACTCACCACTGTCTCGATCTCCCTCAGCTGAAAAAGCTACAGAGTAACCGAGGACAAGGAGGATCTTCCTAGCAACCAGTCGTGATGCAAGAACCTTTCCCCAACCAAGAGACGATGAGCACTCACTAGCAAAATATAGACGATTATGGGAAAAGAAGCCATGAAATTTACATGACTGGAGAAGAGATGTTTTTCCAAACACATAATCACAATTACGACACCCCACTAGACACCAATGTGTCAGGGGCAAGTACCAGAGCACCAACTACACCTTTGACCATTTAAAAGATGCCTATAGAACCATTGTCGAGGATGGAAAAGGGACCTAATAGGGGAGCAGGAAAATACTCCAAAGCAGCCCATAATTATAGTAGCGTGGAAGATTTAGCACAATCTCCTGCTTCTATGTCAGCTTTGGAAGTATTGCATTCATGCCCAAAAAAACGGAAAGCCATAGTTTCCGCGTTAGGCACTATCGATCCTGTCAATACCCGTTTAATGGATTTTGACTTAGATAAAGCCACCCCTCGACTTCCTTCCATGGTCGCCTTCCAGATACTAGTGTCAGCACATAATATCACTATCCAACGATGTGTCATAGACGAGGGTGCATCCACATGCATCGTGTCCAAAAATGTTTGGCAAAAGTTAGGTTCTCCCGAACTAAAACCCTTAGTCATCACGCTTTAAGCATACGACAGTCATCCCTCGACTCCCGTCGGCCTCTACCAAAATGTCCCTATCTGTTTAGCCAAAAAGATGGTCCACATATACATTGAAGTCTTGGAGGCTCACTTGGATTACAATATACTCCTCGAGAAGAGTTATATCTACGCCATGTCTGCCATAGCCTCCTTTGTCTTCCACATTATGATGTTCCCCCACAAGGATCGCATCATTACTGTAGACCAACTGACACACAGTGAGAAGCATCCCCTAACAAACACTAATGTAATCCTACCCTTTGTAGGTACATCCACAGATACACTTTCACGCTACCAAGAATATGGCCCCGGCCAATTCAAACCGTCATTTGTTCTAGGGTCATTCCTGGGAGATCCTCCCATTATCCCTGAGTCATCACCGAATGTCACAAGGGCCCCAGTGTACATGTTTTCCACATCAAGCGCCGAAGCTAGTCAGGAAATGGACACAAGTAGTAATGACACTGAGGCATCAGCCACGGTAGGCTCCCTAGCCTACGCCGCCTCCCACCTTTCCTCTACCCCCCAGTTGGCTTCATCTCCCAGCAGGTTTTGGAAACACTGGTTTTACCCAACATATCATTGGCATTCCCAGTTTGGTACCTTATTCCCCCTTCTAGAATAGGAGCCACCCATGTTACTGCCACAGGTTTGAAGCCCCTCAGTCCCGAGGAGCCCCCACCCGTCCAAGAAACATTTGAGACCACCCTTGCAAAGAAAATTCCCATTGCAAAATTGGTGATCACAATTAGGAAAATATAGAAGAGAGGAAAGAATATGGTGACCCCCTCCATTCAACAAGAATCACTAGTCTGCACCATATGTGACATAATAGGCCACCCTACCTATATATGTCCGGAGTTGGATGAATTAATACCACTCCTTGGCTCCAAAACAGACATTATGATGCCGCGTTCCCATAAAAAGGAACCTACCACCAAAGGTAAAGGTAAAGCTCTACATACCAATCATGCATGTGCTCTCTATAGAAACTATGGGCATTATACCCACCATTTCCTTGAGATAACGTGATATAGGGACACCTTACACACCATCGAGTGATCCTATCAAGAGGATCCCTCCATCCAGTCTATCAGAGATTAACCTCGTACCATCCTGTACCCATAGGAAGAACTAAGGCCACCAGAAAGACATCCATTTGTCCCTCTTCCCCCCAATCCACCACACACCAACCATGGACAGGGGAACCTAGTTGCCTCATCCTCTTGAGTTATCAAGTGCATCAATTGCTACAAACTACTTGATCGGGTCTTTGACCTAAGGTCACCTAGGCAGCAGTAATCTATATTCAAGGAGATCCTAGACAGGGGGTAGTAACCAGTAGCACCCCCCATGATCTCAATCTGGGGGCAACCCCAACCGAAATAAATACTAGGAGCCAAGTAACAACTCCCAAGTAAACAAAGGCGATGCCACACAATCACACTCCCAAAAAAATATTTTTTCATCGCCGACAGGTATGCCCTCTCTCATCTTCTTTTTTAAAGCTCATGACTTTCAATAAATTTTGATAAAGAAGATGCTTTCACTTGAGGTAGTTGTTTTTGCAGGAGAAGCTCGCAAAACCATTCACAACTCCATTTACAGAAAGTACCAGAGCAAGTATCATTCTACCCCCAGCATGATAGAGTCCCAGAAAACTATGCATATCCTAACATCATTTCTCCATCAAAAATAAGCCATAGGGTCCTCATATCCGACCGTGTTTATCATCACCTCACCCTACACATGATAAACATCTGCATTGGTCGGTAGCGCCTCCCCTCCATGGCACCCGTCCCCAAAGTAAACAATATATCACAACATAAGTGACACCATGGTCATACCACTTCAGTCTAAGAAGCACCTCGTGCCCATCCATTCATCATGCATAAGGTCAATTTTACCATACAAACTGAAACCCCCTTCCCGAATGACCAGGTTGTACAAGTAGATAAATAATGCACCATCGTGCCTCGCATTTGGCCCACCATACCTCCACCAGCATAGCGATATTTTTTCATCCGCTTCATCAACCCCACACATGAGACCAACCAATGGGACCCCCACCCTCGGCAAAACACCTTCCTCACACCATCAATGAGCAAACACTTTCATGTTTTGAGGTACCCGTCTCTATGTTTTGTCCAAACCAAACCCCATTATTTTATTCTTTTGGTAAGTGTACAAAGACCGCAAATGGTGCACTTCGTCCCTTCACCCTCTTATTTCATATTTTCTCCCATGGCAGCAGTCCCTGAACACCCTTGGTCAGAGTATTTCACCCCCACGCACAAACCATCATGACATTTATAGCTGGTTTACACCCGCCCTGGAAGTCGTACCGACTCCGGGATTTCCCCTTCACAAATAACTATGACTGCCACCAAGCTGCTTAAGTATACTCCAACCTCGGGCCACTAAATCCCTATCATCAATTTTCAGTCACCCCTCACCAACATGCCTATGTTAAACCCACCACATCTAGGTCCCCGATCCCTCTTATCGGTGACCCCTCATTCAGTTGAGGCTTCCTTTTTGTCAGCTTCAACACCCATATTCCAAAAAGGAAGCGGTACCTTGGATCACCCCTCTCCATACAAAGGGGCATCCTCGGGTGGCACTGTGAGAGACATCATTGTCCACAGGTGTCATCGATCCTACTGAAATTCGAATACAAAAAAATCTTTCATGTTAAGATGGTATCGTACCTTACAACCATTGCACTTTGATCAGATCCGTCGAAGACTCGTGCCTCCATAAGCGTCTCTATCAACAATGCTTACACGGGAAGGTCCCAGCCAGCACCTATGCATACAATGCGCAACTATATTCCATACCAAGTTTACACATATGGGTACCACATTCCACCTATTATCAAAGAAAAAATGCCCCTGAGGGCATTAGTAGTCGTCGTCAACAACTGCCAACAACACTACCATAGTAGTGGCACAAACAGAATATATATCTATAAATTTTGTTTAACTAACCACAGCATCACGAGCATGAGACATGCCCACCTCGTTGAAAATTTATATATTGTAAATTGTATTTTCTTGCAGGGATCCTTTAGGCCATGATCATTCTTGGAAATGGTGCAGGGTGTTTTCAATTCCAAAGCTTCACGCAGGTCTCTCTCTCTCTCTACGCATGATACAGAAAAGAAACTATAATATATTTTGGCTATACAGTTCTTCCTAGACCTCACACATTAGGGGGAAACTATTAACACTGGAAAATCGTACAACAGAGGATGACATTAATTAATTTCAAGCCAAAGGATTTACAGGGCTAGAAGACATTACAGAATCTGGAAAGTATTTAAAAATCTCAAAGGGTTGAGGAAAATAAAATTTGAACTAGTCTTCAATGATGTTTGTGTGCATTATCCTTCGAGAAGAGCACCTTCTGCGTGCCTTTTTTCCCGATATGCGCACATTCCTGAGAGTTTCGAATTGTCACTATTTGGGACCACACAAAGCAAAGGACAAGTCACTCCTTACTTGTAGCTGCCTAACGATAGCCACCAACACCTCCTTAGACACTATGTGAGCACACAATGGAATATTTGGAGCATACAAAAGAATCATATCCCTCTCTTTGGTCACTGTTAGACTCCTATACCAAAAGGTGTCATATTTCATGATTGACTTGATGAGATATGTAATATGTTCATACCTTTTCTTGTTGCAAAGGTTTTCCATATTATCAAAAAATAAAAAAATTTAAAAAATGTAAATAGGGTATACCCTAAAAGAAAAATCAAAGGATGAAAAGAATAAAATGGTCAAAAAAGTGAAAGAAATGAACCCCAAACAAAAATAGACCAGGAAAGTGTGCAAGTCTAAATGCCACTACTATTTCATTTTCTGTAATAAGCAATTGTGTGCAGCTTGTTAAACTTTTGCCACAATTTATGAAGAGTCAAAATGTTTAAACTTGACTCATTCATTTTTAAATTTCATGTTGTAGAATAGAGAATAAATATCTGGCCAAACAATGTAATCTTGCCAGAAAAGTAGATAGGTAGAGTAAATAAAAAGGAGCTCAACAGTTTAATCTAAGCCCTTAGATGTAATAAGTGTAGACTTAGGTAGGATTGCCATGTAAAAGAAAAATAAGATTGATAAGGGTTTTCCAGTCTAAGTGCATCCAAATAAAGAAGGAAAAAATGCTAGGTTAAAGTAGGGAGGGTAGGTAGATGGTGTTGTAGAATTACTTGTGATGGATAATGTCTTTAGATGTGTTAACTTTTACTTTTATCACAAGTATAAGACTGACATTTCACTTGATGTAGTTCAAGCAAGACAAGGTTAAATAACTAACTTCCATTCACATTTTCCCCTAAAGATTTCACTAATTCCCCCTGAAGTATTAAGGTCTTTGAAAATTAAAGGGGCTAAGAGCATTTCTCTAACTTTTGGAGGAACCAGACCCTCGGCCTAATGATTTAAGAGCCTAAGTACTTAGAATCATTCATAAACCATTCATTTGATTTCATAAACTCATTTCCTAAGTGTAAATTCCTACTTTACTTAGGAAAATACATAACATCACCTAAAAAACCCCTTTTTCATCTTTAGCCTAAGTTTGAAGATATACGTGAAATGTTTTAACTTGGCGCTTTTCATTTCATAATCATATTAACTTTAACACATAGTATATAACTCCCAAATAAATTTTCATCTTTTTTCCATATTATTTCAATAATTCCCAAATAATAATATCCCGCTCCTTTGGTTGAAAAATAAAAATATTAATGTATTAATCATGATTAATTAGTCAAATCTTTGATTAATCGTGAGCACATTTCTCCACCATATCAATAAGGGTTAATTAATCCTCATGATTAATTAATAACCTGACCCGCCAATCAAATCGCCCCCAATATGATTAACTCATAATTAAAAGCATCGGGCCTGCCTTGTTATCTGCCACTCATTTCCATGTCCCGACCACCGTTCGATCAACCCATTTGAGATCAATGGTTATTAACGATATCGCTAGCCATCTGCGTCTGAACGATAACGCGCGACAGCCAAGCGGTTTTCCAAACAATACCCTGCCACGTGTCAGTCGTTGTATGGAATCGCTTCCCCTCTGCCCAAAACCACCCTTCACCAAAAGCGGTGCGATGGAAACCACTTACCGCCTCCCACTAACGACAAAGCTTCACATCATCAAGTCAGCGCCATCTGTCCACTGTTCATTCAAAGCTTACCTGCCAATATCAACCGTTTACCCGTTTAAACACAAACATCCTATTGTTGCTCATTTTCACCTGATTGTGCAGTAAGACCCTTTGTAACCCAGCTGCGCCGCCTGAAGCCTCTGTTAACCAATTCGAGCATGGTTTACCTCCCAAAAATCATTCTAGATTCACTCCACAGACCTCTCAAAATCAAATGAAACCTTTTTGACCTCCCCTGCAAACCAATGCTTTCTTAACAATTTGTTTTGTTTTACAGATGATCAGAAGACCACATCCTTGGGTAAACAGTCTTAATACTAGTCATAAGACTTGTTTACTCCAAGAGTGTTATCAAATCTATTCAAACAGAGATGGAATATAAAACATACAGTTGAAAGACAACCAAAGGAAACATGATATTAAACAAATTATTGTTGAAACAGACAGTAAAAACCTAAACTACACATTGAAGGTAAAAGGAAATAGTAAAGAAAAGTTAAAGAGTATCAGGATTAAAGAGTATTATATTGAAGACCAAGTCAAGTAAATCAGCTAGCATGAAGATAAATAGCAGGGAAAGACAGTTACAAAACGGAACATATAAGTTCATGACAAAGTGAAGACAGATAAAAAAATAGAGCGGTAAAATGTAAAAAGTAAATAGTAAACAGTGAAAATAAACATGAAAATATTAAGGGTTAAAAAAAGATGAAAACACTTTCACCAGCCACAATGAATTTTATCCAAAGTGAACTTAAAAGAGTCAAAAGAACAAAAAAGTGAAAAGATGAAAAACACAACAAGAAGGAACATTTTTGCAGAAATTTCATGTTTAAGTCATTGTTTTGCAGAAACTATTGTGATCAATCAAAGATTAATTTTGAAAAAATGAAGGAGGTTTATGTTCCTAAGAGGACCATCTACGAAAACCTCTCTCACGTTTCTAACAGCTATTATGGTTTTGGAAATATTAAACAATGTTGGAAAGAACGTTTTGCAGAAAATTCCAGTTAAGTCATCATTTTGCAGAGAATATTGTCGCCAATATGAAATACATCAAAAGAAACTGAAAGAGGTTTTTGTTTCTAAGAGATTCATCTACAAAAAAATATCTCCGTTTTTTTACAGTGATTTCATACTGAGAGATACATGTACATCTTTACAGGCTATTTTTCAGACTCTGTAAAACTCTGTTTTACACATATTTTTGCAAAGACTATTGTGCACAGCTGGAGAGGAATTTTGGGAAACTAAAAGAGGTTTATCTTACCAACATATTAATCCAAAATAACCTCTTTCATTTGTTACATATATATTACGGACTGATAAATAAAAAGATATCATTGGACCCCAAGTTTGTAGAATTGTTGGAGCAGAATGCACAAAGAAAGGAAGCAGTTAGTGACTTGGATGCCTCATCATCAACTAAGAGTTGGATCAAATTCGAATTATCCTTTTTGTCATCACCTATCCATACAAAATAGTGCCAAATAGATGCATTAGTTTGAGTGTACTTTACTTAAGTTCTATTTATGTAAAATAGTGGAGAGATTTGTGAACCAATCTTGATATTTTTTCAAGGTATTTTAGTTTAGAATTTGTATAAATACTTCACTCTTGGAAGTATTTTGGGTGGATTATTATACTTTGATGTAACATTGACTATTTGGAATAAAGTGCTATTGGAGAAATTTTTTTGTGGCTAATCTGGATGATGAATTGAAGCGAAAGACTTTTTACAGGATTCATGTGTCAGACTACGGATCAATAAGTCATCTTTCCCTTGTGTTTAAAGTCTTTATATTTGTTTATTATATCATTGTGTTTCATTTCTGAATGATTAATGAAAAGGAGTAAATCAGAAGGTACTTAAGCGTAATCTGATTTTAATCATTATTGTTCTAAATGTTTTCTTCTAAACTGGTTTTAAACAAGGAATTCTTAATTGCTCCTGTTTTTCTAGTTTAAGCATTTTGGTTATTTAATAAAGAATACTTAATTTCTCTTTGTTAATAATCACTCAATTTTCCCTCTTATGAATGTGTTGAAAGATTCTTAATTTCCTTTCATCCATTTAAATCCATTCCATTCACTTTAGATCTAAAATTGTTCTCTGTTTGATTATCTTGCCCTGTAAAACCATCTTTTGTCGAGAAACTTAATTCAGTGAAGCCATCTTTTTGACTCCATAGCCCAATGGCCTGAACTACTCAATCTTGCCCTCAGTTATCGAATTCCACCACCCAAACTCAAACAAAACCCCTAAACTTTATAACTAGCCAAATATTTTCTAAAACAAAGCTAAATTTTATAGAGAGAGCCATCTCTGGGTACAAATTAGCTAGATTCTGTACCTAAAAGATTGGTTTGTGGTTACCTCGGACCCCTTTCCTCTTCCAACAACTTCAAGGAAAATCTGAGTGATAACATAGTGGCGACTCCGCTGGGGATTTGAATTTTTTTTATTGTTACTGTTGTTAACTTTATAAACTACAGACGGAGCCTGAAGTTAGCCAGGTAGCCTTTGAAATTGCTCTTGCTTTGCAATTGCAAAAGTAAATAAATGCTGCTTCAGTCTATCTCCGGTCTAGTTTATGGATTGAACATATAGTTTCAAATACTTGATTAGTTCCTCTTGTCAAATAAGTCTTTAAGAAAGTTTAAATCTCATATCTAAAGCCTCTTAAAGAAATCATAAAAGTTGTTTTGAAAATTCATAAATAAATAAATAAATAAAACAAAATAATCATAAAATACTCAAAATTTGGTTTCCTGAAGAACTAACTTTTTCTTCAGAATTTTTTTACAGGTTTAGATCTGATCTATGATGGTGGACATGGATCAGACACACAAAGGTTAAAATCATCCACCTGGCGACTCCAAATCAATTTCACAATCAAGACTCCACTGGAGGAATGAACCTCAAAGAACAGTATGGAAAGATCAGGTTTTCAACTTGGATCTTAATCCAAGACATTATATTCTTTCTCATTAAGAAATTTTTTCAATGTATATTGTATTTTATAGAAGATCTTGGATTAGTTTTTAATTATTTTCCTTTGAAGATTGTAAGTAATAATTATCCTAATCTCTTTGAGCAACTTTCTTATGAATCTAATGCTGATCATTTTCCAATTAAGAAGCCTCAAATAATCAAGACTGATCTTACAATCCCTGTACATATCCCTGTGCCATAAAGTTCCAGATAGATATAAGCCCTTTATTTTACCTCCTATACTCCATGATTTTCCTAAAAAATACTACAAGTATCTTCCTAGATTTGATGGAGAGAATGGTATCACTGCCCAAAAACATATTCAAGGTTTTGAGAATTATTTGGATTTATTTGAGATTGATGAAGATGATGTTAAAATCATACTTTTTGCTCTTTCTTTGCAAAATAGAATAAAAAATTGGTTCAAAAATCTACCTAATGCTAGCATCTCAAATTTCCAACAGTTTTTCAAAATTTTCCTTGATAGATGGATAATCAAAGTTAATCATTTTTTGATCATGGAAGAATATAATCAATTAAAAAGACATTCAAATGAAACAATACAACCATTTTCTGACAGATTTAATCAATTTTATTATTCATTGCCAGAAAATATTAGACCTCCTCATGATTCAACTCTCTTGCATTATCCAAGTGCCTTTGATCCAGAAATAGAATTTCGATTAAGAGAAAGAGATCCAAAAACACTTGTACAGATGCAGAACATTACAGTTGATGTAGAAGTTAATCTGCAAATCAGACAGGAAAAGTTGAAATCAGAAGAAGAGGAAAAGAAAAACATTGCAGAGGTAAAACTCAACCTTTTGGTAAGAAAACTAAATGAAAGAACAAAGGAGATCACTATGAAAGATGAATTTTTTATTCAAAATCACCATGAAGAAATAGAAGAGGTTGATAGCCATGAAAAAATTCCTCTTAATTCAAATTATCATAGATCATAAAATGAATTTACAAATCAATATGAGGAAGAGGAAACTGTTGATCTAATGTGTATGTTTAATGACATTCCTTCTTTTGATAATTTACCTAAGTATGATCATTATGATGATAGTTATGTTCTCCAAACTCAAGCTAGCTTTACAGAGCAATCAAAAGCTAGTTTGTGGGATGAAGAAACTCAGTTTTAGCAGATTGAAGACAGTGATCAACCAATACAGATAAACCATGAGAGTGAGGAAGAAAACGCAGAAAATGTGGAAATAAGTGAAGGTTCTTTACCTCTTTGTTTTGCTTCATTTCAATTCATTAGAGACAACTATCATGCCATCAATAATCAACAATCTTTAGGAATTGTGATTGACAACAAAGAAGATAATGAAACTATTGATCAAGATTTTTTAGTTTCACAATTGCAGTTATCAGTTCCTATTGAAATAAATGATCAAATGACACAAGAAAGTTTCATATCACTATTTTTTGAATAATTTCAGTGTTTGAAAGAAATATGGTATAACATATTTAATGAAAAGGATGAGAAACTTGTTGAAGTTTGTGAAGTCTCATGGAAACCTATATGCTATAGGTTGCAGCCATTTTCCCAATTTTTTCAGGATCTAATAGCAGGTATGTTGAATATTGAAGGCATTCAAAGCATTCCTCTATTAACACTACTACATTTGGCGGAAATTCCGACACCTGTTTCCGACGCTTTTGACCAAATGTCGGAAATTTTCCCAAATTTTTTCCATCCCGCCCGAAACCGTCGCTATACCGACACTTAAACTAGTGTCGCAATTACGACGTTTAAAGGAAGACGTTGCAATTGCGACACCATGGCCCAAAGCGTCGCTATTAAGACGATTCTAAACGTCGCAACTGCGACACAATGTCTGGGTGTCGCCATTGCGACGTTTGGAGGCACCGTCCTAATAGCGACGCCTTTTTTTCCGTCGGTATAGCGACAGTTATTTTCGCGCTACATAAAAATACCAAACTTATATGGGCCCTACATAAAAATTCGAAACTTATATGCGCGCTACATAAAAATGTTTCGTATTTGTCTTAATAGCTACGTTTGATATCCAACGCATTCGCTCTGCGTTAAGCACGAACGACATTTTCCTACGACATTCGCGCTCGACTCTTCCCCCGCGAACATCATTTTCCCTCGACGTGCTTCGCCCTCGGCTTCGCTTTCCGGCTCTTAACGAGGCTTGTTCTCGCCCTCGGCTCTTGCAAAATGGTAAGTTCTTACGCGAGCCCTTCCTCCTATAGTAGGGTTGACTCTATTTGGGTTTTTTGGTCAATTCCATTGGATTTTTTTAGGCTGTAGGGTTCTCTTTAGATGTCAAGAATCAAGATTCAATACCCTCTATTATCTTCATCACCCAATACAGGATTTAATTTTTTCCCAAATAAACGCTTATTAATTTGACAGCCATTATTTCTCCCTGCTTTAAAAACCCTACATTTAAATGAAAACAAGCATTGCATTTCAACTACAAAAATATATTGATGCTTCAATGTACATGTGTTCCATTAACGCTCTGATATCACGCGCGCGGTCGCCCTACATCTTGCGAGCACGAGCCCGCCTCAACATTCGCCCTCGGCTCTTCAGAGCCTGGCACGCCCTCAGCATTCGCCACGAGCTCTTGCAGAATTGACATTCGCCCTCGACGTGCAGCTCGACTCTTGCGGAGAACGACGTGCCACAGGTTACCCTCGGCTCTTTCGAACAGGTCGCCCACCACGTTCGCCCTCGGCTCTTGCGGAAACGACCTTTGCCCTCGGCGTCGCCCTCGGCGTTCGCCCTCGGCTCTTGCGGAGGGCTGTGTTCGCCCTGGGCGATTACAGCCTCAGCTCTTGCGGAGCAACATTCGCCTCGACTCTTTCCATCCGTGAGATTATACTGAGGGCCCTTCCTCCTATAGTAGGGTTGACTCTATTTGGGTTTTTTTGGTCAATTCTATTGGATTGTGTTGAAATTTGTATGGTTCTCTCTGAATGTCAAGAATCAAGATTCAATACCCTCTATTATCTTCATCACCCAATACAAGATTTAAATTTTTCACAAAGAAACGCTTATTAATTTGGTAGCCATTATTTCTCACTGTTTTAAAAACCCTACATTTAAATGAAAACAAGCAATGCATTTCAACTACAAAAATCTATTAGTGTTCAAATGTACATGTGTGCATCACTTGTGTAGGGTATTCCTTTTCCACTTTCACATTATCCAAGAATGTGTACAGTATAGTTCATATTTTTTGTGATTTAGATTGTCTTGAAAAAGGAAAGGTAAATTATTTCCCATGGAAAAAGAAGGTTTTCCCTTTTTATAGGTTGTTTGGACTTACGTGGAAAAATTTATGGTATGCCTTTCATATTATGTAGTTTAAATTTGAATTAACAGATTATTCTACATGAAAATATAATTACCTATGTGATGTCATTCATCACTAATTAAAATTATAGGCTTTCAATTTCCTAGACTCTAACTCATCTGATGCTAAATTCTAGGTTCTCATTGGTGGATCACTCTTCCATTGATTTCCTTTCTCTCTGGATCTTGTCATACTTTAAAAGTCATCAATGATACATATATTATTTCAGGTATCCCAAAAGGCTTTATAGTAGAACATATTGTGAAGTTTTTTTGACACTTGAGGATTCTTTTTAGAACTGCAACGTGGTCTATGCTATCAAGTTATATATTAAGCAACTTGTCCTTAATAACCACACTATGAGGTAGGTTCAACCAGTTTGAACTTGTTGGGACATAGCATATGAAGTTGTGTGATGAGTCCATATCACGGGTCTATTATGGTGAAAAAAGTGAAGACACGTAATGATAGTTATTATGTTAACATTACTAGAAACATTTTCGAAATTATCCATGCTATCAAGATGTCAAAATTCCAGGCATTAGGTGTCAATACTCGTAGCTAATAGATAATAATAATAATATAAAAAAAATCACATCTTTATTCTTGAAATATGATTTTTACACATTGGTAACCTAGTTCATGAGTTACTATCACCCAAAGATTGCAAAACAAACTTAAAATATAAATTAAACCAACATGAGAATCCAACTAAGGGTTTCTCGACAAAATCATGCCATAACCTGGCATTTTGAAACCCAAATTTTAATCCATCATAAGTAATACAATGCAAACTCGGATGGATTTTCAATGCATGTTTGCATGCTACACTTATTCTCTGTCTAGATATCATTTTTTAAATGGAACCATTAGTCAAGCCCACCGTCCTTTTTATGTGAAAAATTTCAGCTCTATTTGAGCTCTTTTTTGCTCCACCACCTCCATAAACCAGTGTTACACGGGGTCTCGCCCCCCCACCTAGGGGTCTAGATTCCTCACCCCCTCGCGCTCCGGGGTCTTGGGGACTTCTAGGGGATGTTTCCCTCACGCCCTCTCACCCTCCTTGCTTGTACAGTTTATGGTTTCGTGTTAAAAGTTGATGTGCCACTTAGCATATTTGAGAATCCAAGTGATTCTGATTCAGATGGTGACATGGTTGATCTTGATATATTCGTGCAGAAGTTGGATGCAGAGACTGGTGGGGCATTAACTTGAGCATTTATGCTCATTTATCATTATGATGATATCATTTGATATTCATATGTTATGTTTTATGTTTTATGTTTCAAACATAACTTATTTGCGTTTAAGTTTTATGTTTCAGACTTGAGTTGTAAACTTCAGTTTAAACTCTATTTTGAATCTTGATATAATATGTCATGTGATATCTTAAACTTTATTTTCATTGTACATTGTTAGTAGTTACATTAATGATTATATAGTTACAAACTTACAAACTTACATGCATGATTGTATGATGTATGTTTTAACTTTTAACTTTTAAATTTGTTTCAATTATATGATTCATCATTCATCGATTTATAATTTTATCATTTATGATTTATCTTTCATGATGCAAGTGTATGGTGGTACTATAAACATTCTTGCAAAAATATAGTTACATTTTAAATATTAAGTTGTAATTTTATGACCGATGAATCCCCGTTTCACGAAAATTGGTAGGGAGCTTTTGCATAGAGTTAACTTTTTTGCATAGGCCAGTGGCTCCCACCTCAGGGGGACTTGGTGGAACATTGCCATAAACATATACAAGCATATATATCATGATCTTGGAAATTCCATTACATATGTATGTGCCAATGTTCCATAATCATGCCCCATCATCAATTTAAGAAATTTCAATTGGATATCAAATTATGGAGGGGGGGAACTTTTTGCTGCAACATTTGGCTCAAAATCAGGGACCATCTCCGTATGAGGTGAATGAGAACTATAGATATTTGAAGAAGTAGATTAGTGCCTTTTCCTCTGGCCAAGGAGTCATATACAGTCATCCATCACAAAAATTTGTCTTTGTTCATTCTCACCTTGAAAGTTGCAAAAATTCATGCCCTAATTGAAACGACACTAAATTTGAAAGATATAATAAAAATGCAAGCTAGAAGTGCCCTATTAATACAAAAGGAAAACCTTCCTACCTACCCTAACTGAGATAAATTTTGATTGAATAGGAAACATGATATTTCCTATGGAGTTGATCCAACAACTTGTTAAATGTATGGGACTAAATCATGCATTTGATTTCGAGGGAAACATGCGCATGAAGAGAAAAAGTGCAGAATTAATGGAAAATCCATACATGCCACTTATAAAAACTACACCGAAAGGTCAAAAAATACTTAAGGCCTTAACTTAATTTGAATCCAAAAATGGAAAAACAGGATTAGTGAAAACACGAGAGTGGTGTGGGTGAACAACATAAATAAAAAGTGAAGATGCCTTTCCCCAAGATGCCTTTGTCACCGTTGTATGAAAACATGTTTTCCTTTCCCTTTATACATGCAAGTGAATGCATTATAGGTATGGTGTTTTCCCAGAATAGGAGAAGCCTACTTAAATATATCATTTGTGGATTGAATGTTTGGGTGCCTTAATGTGCGATGACATGTTTCCAGGACTGAATTCAATGCAAGGCATATTTGAAACTCTAACTCTGTCTTCCGGTGTCTTATTAGAAATTATTTCAGTTTTCATTTTGTGTTTTCAAGTTAGATATTGTTTTCAAGTTTCTACATTTATAATTTTATTGCAATGTGGCAGACTGATCAGAGCAGTGCAGGAACAACCCCGAGACAGGATGATCGCGGAAAGAGGCCAGTGGAAGAACATGTAAAGTGCCAGCATTGCTCTATCTTTAGGTATTTTAGTTATTTACATAATTTAAATAATATTAATTTTGTTCAAATATGCAGACACCTAGCCATGGTACGCCTGATGATTCCCTCTTTGAGGAAGAGCTTTTTTCATCCCTATCTCCAGTGTTGTTGCAAAAAAAGGCACGAGATGCAAGGTCGGAATTTAATGCTTTGATAGATGCGCCTCAAACACCTGAAACAGAAGAGAGGATACAACATCTTATGAGGCAGCTAGAAAGATATCAGGTAATAATAAAAATTCAAAAGGATATTTTTTTTGTTCTGCATGAGATGAATTGTGATAGTTTGATTTTTAATTTTTACATTTACTAAACTAACAAAAAGTTCTTTTGTATGTAGCATTTTCTGGCATTTGTTGAACCCGGTGTTGGTGGTAGTGGGACACAAGGGCAAGAGATTGCCCAACAACCCTCTCGTACACCTTCTACTCCTTTAGGTGCCAGCCAAGAAACACACCCTGCCCAAGCAGACACCCAGCCAACCGATGAACGTGTTGGCAATGATGAGGCTGATATGGCCAACTACATTATTGCGTTTCCTGGAGCTACACATGTCAGCTCCACAGGGACCATTAATGGCACGTTGTTGGTGAACGATGAGGGTGTCCCTATAAAGCATGTACAACTCCGAGGTAAATTTTAATATTTTAACTATTTCATGTACTTTATCTAAAACATATTTATCATGATTTTTATTTTTAAATTAATGATAATATCTTCTTTTTCTTTTGGTTTTATTCTGTGTAGGAAACAATGAGTTCTACAGGATTCTGGAGAGCCATGCGTTGGTAATTTTGGGCCCAACCATACGTACAGGGTGGAATTCCCAGAATTCCAACCTGAAAAAAGAACTTTTAGATTATCTAGAAGCCCTTTTTGGGGTCGACACATTTGACAGAAAAGCGGTGGCTCAGGTAGCCGGCAAATATTTGAAATATACCAGGGACACCTATAGGACGCAATTGCAATTTAACCCTAGATATGAGCGTCCTCTCACAGTTTTAGAGAGTGAGTGGAGAGCACTCATCCATGACGGAAAAGAGAAAAGGGCAAAGAAAGAAGGAAAAATGCCAACTGGACCCGCAAGGTAAATTACAACTTTAATTCAATAGCTTTAATTTTCTTTATGTCTAAAATAAAAGTGTGCTACGTCATATCTGACTTCAATCTTTTGATGCTAGGTTGCCTGACACCTCAAAGGCAACCAAAGCTAGGATTGAGAAAAAGGGCCATCACAAGCTCGACCAGGGTGGCTACTTGAAATTAGCTGCAAGAATTGTAATTAAGTGGCTAAACATCTTATAATTAATTGTATCGCCTTCCAACGTTTTTGTAATCCTATCAGATATGATTAAAAATACACAATCATATATAATGTAGGGTGATGACTTTGGAACAATAACTACGGAGGAAGATAAAAATATTGCTTTCCGTTTTGGCTATCAAGCTGTAGTTGAACGTCGCAGAAGCTTGGGGCAGGTCCCAAGATCTACAATGCCTGATAAGGTAAAACATTAACCTTTCAATAATTTTGTTTTCGTCCATAAATTTAATGTCTAACAACTTTGTTTAAATCAGGGGAGCAACACTACCGACGAGGTAAATAACCCAGTTTTAGAGCCAGATGTAGATGATCCTCTCGTGCAACCTGATCATTGTAGTGGGGACCAGGCCGACAATACTGCTATCAGTGAGGGCCGTGACGGTAATTAATTTCCACTTATAATTTTTCTAATTATACCTTGATGGTTGTCCTTATAACGTTTTTTGTTTAAATGACAGAGAATGTTTCCCTTGAGGATCTTACCACCAGAGAGGAAGACAGGGCAACAGTCCCAACGGCGACAACTGGTGCACCAGGTAAATAATCTCATTGCAATTTTTTTTATTAATAGTACCGAACTAGTTCAATGATATTTAAAAACTGATAATTAAAATTTAATTATTATCTGTTTTTGGAGGCGATGCCCCGTCACTGGATGAGACCAGACATCGTGACAATGCAACTAGGTCAGCGGCGACAACTGGTGCACCAGGTAAATAATCTCATTGCAATTTTTTTTTATTAATATTACCGAACTAGTTCAATGATATTAAAAAACTGACAATTAAAATTTAATATTATCTATTTTTGTAGGCGATGCCCCGTCACTGGATGAGCCCAGACATCGTGAATACGCAACTAGGTCAGCAGTGCGGGTTGAAAGGCACGAAACAGGAGCAGAGCACGATGATATTGATGATGTAATTAGAAGCTTTAAAAATAGGAAGAAGAAAAAGAAAGTTTGACAATGTAAAATATTGTATTATTATAAGACAAACGTTACCATACTTGGAACATTTTTTTGCGTTATATAAAAAAATCATTTATCATACTATTTTTATGTCAAGCATTAATTGCAATGTTTCCTTGCGTACTTTTTGTTGAATTGTTTTTTACTAGTTATTGAATATTTTTTTTTATGCTCATGAAAGTAAAAATTGAAATATAGATTGGGTATTGGGGAATTGAGAGTGATGTGAGGGGGGGGGGAGGGGCCATAAGAGCTTCCACCTTCACGTGGTTGGCCATGTTTAGTAGAGAATAATTTATTGGAGCGATTTAATCTTGGAGCAAACCTCCCTTGATCCAGCGTAGCAACAAAAAAGTCACTGTTGACTTAGTTGCTACTCTTTCAGATCGTGGGAGGCTTGTTCCAAGTTCATGCGACTCAATAAATTGTTCTTGAAACGAAGAGGAGCTTATTGAGGTATGTTTTGACATTTTCAACATATGTTCTAACATTATCATAAGAATGCATCTTAGAGTAAAAAATACTACATCAATTACTTGTATTTATTGTATAGATAATGATGGATTTTGATTGACTTGGCGGTGCAGGTACAAATCCTCTTGCATCATGAGCAATACAACTTGTCAACCAGGGTCATGTCCAGGATATTTTTGCTTGTGCGCTTGACCAGGTTCGTAATGTCACATTTTGTAAGTTCCTTTACGGTTCATAATTCAATATTAAGCTTGTGCACGATTATTATCTAGGTTTTTTGTATGTGTTTTTTCATCTATTTGATTGTAAGCAACTATGCATGTTTCCTGTTGTTCACTATGATTTCTCCCATTACCACTCCCGGGATGAATCTGACTTTATTGTTACATAGGTTACTTTATTGTTACTATGATTTCTCCATTTACGATTTCATAGGTTACATCATGTAAAGTTGTCAATCTCGGGTTGGTGATGAGCTTTAGTTCTCCAGATTTGGGGCTTTTCTGATATTTTCTCCCTCATGTCATTCCTGCATCACCTCGTTGTTTGAGCATGCCAATTGTCTACCACTTGTACCAATTGGCACATGTCAATCTGTGAGTGGTGCCACATTTCACCTATTTTCAGTGAGAGTTTAGGGTTTCTCTAACATAGCTTCAGAAATCCGATTCAGTGCCTGCTTGAATATTGTCACATAATACTTATGGTTTGGATTGATGAGCATGTTCTGAATGGTTGGTTGATTCATAAGAACCACCCATAAATCTCCCTTCCTCTAACACACGGAAAATAAAAATTTCTTTGACAGGAGACAGAGTTTCAATACTTTGAAAACAAACTTCTATTCCCTTCAATAACTCAAAAAAAAACTATTACACTACTTCCTCAGTGAGAGGGATTACAAAATTATGACTGCTACAAAACGCAGTGCATAAAACCAACTCACTGTCTGTTCAAAACAAACATACTCTGTCTCTAAGACACTCTGTTGTGTTTTTCCCTTTCGCACTGCTGTGCATACACACTTAAAAAGTTACAATCAGTTTTTCACTTTTTACACACTGCTATGTAATAAAAAATTTACGTACTGTCTATAAAAAAAACTACCAAGCTTTTTCGACCTTTTTATTTTTATATGCCGGAACATATAAAACATATTATAATAAACCCTCTTTTAAAAAAAATAAAATTAAAACTAAATTCTATGGCCCACCTTTCATTTCGCATATGATATATATATAGCATATGTATATATTAAACTATCAAAACATTAAAGAACCCTTTCCGTCGGACTTCAAAAGTCTAAATAGATTGAATTTCAAACCAAATTCGCGTTCCAAAATGGGATGCTGACGTCTGCCTAATTTTAACTCGAATTCTCAATCCAATGTACCCTATAAAAAATTCGGGTCCGGTTTTCAGGTTTTCAGATTCCCTTCAATTTCATGCGATCCAATATTAATGCTCCACGTGTCCTCCTTTTGAATTTACAAAACTGTCGGGTAAATTTCTGTTTGTTTAATTTCTGGTTGGTGAATTGCGTTAATGCTGGCTGTTGTGTTTAAATACAATCCTGTACAGAAATATGGCTGTGGCCGTCTACAAAAAAACTTGCAGGAATTTTAAATGCTGAATTAAATTTCTGGATGGCATGCAAGCAACCTCCAAAAAAAAATGTTGCTGCTGCATCCGTCCTTCTGCTGCAGCAGTTGAAGTTAAAATTCAACAGCACAAGGTTTAATAAGTGAGGGTGTAAGAGTAACTTTTTGTCGATAGTACTGGATTAAGATCATCTATTCATTTTTGTAGGGTCTTATGGTGTTTGGTTTTTTAGTTTTGGGTTGGGCTTATTGAGTCTAAGATAGTTTTTGAGTGAAAAAATTGCTATCGGGTATTAAAAAATTTTGGTTCTTTTGTCAAAATTTATGAGCTTGTTAGGAAATACAAAACTGACAATGGTTGTATCTTAAATTTGTGGAAAATAATTTGAAATGAAACCTTTTTGTTTAGGTTGTTGCAGCAGGTACAAACCCCATTCAAATTACTAGGGGCATTGATAAGACAATAAAGGCCCTTGTTTCGGAACTCAAAATTTTGTCAAAGGAGGTAAACGCTTGCCTTTTGAGTAGGCTGGTTTTCCTTTTTGCTGATGGTTTGGTGTATCTAATTGAATTAGTTGCCTAAGGTATTTTTGGTTGAAAACTCCTTTTCATTTTCCATACAGTATTGGCCTTGTGGAATACATTTGATTGTGTGGTCTTGTTATATCTACAACATTTGTAGTTGTTTAGTCTTATGGCCGAGGTGCACTTTTATTATGGAAATAGTTGATGCAATATTGTCATTTAATCCTTACTGCAGGGTAGCATGTTGAGAAGGTTTTTGTGAAACATTTGGTATTCAAAATGACACTTGATCCTATACAGCATCATGCACTTGACTTCAAAATTTATATTCAAAGTGTGCCAGACAATTCTTGGAAAATTTCAAATATTTAGGTTGTTTTAAACCATTATCTTTTTCATGTATTGGATGCTGAAAATGTGAAAAAGACTTTGGTATGAAACCAACTGGTGAATAATTTCCAGCACAACAACCACTTCCAAGACATGATTTAGAAGTAGAACAAATGTGCTTATGAAGCATAGAAAGATATCCTTGATGCATTGTTAATGTTTGGCTAGGGTTATTTTTGGAGAAAATAACTCCTTATTCCTAGAATAGTGATCTTCAATACAAGTAAATGCCAGAGAAGAGAGATCATCGTGTGACACAACAAAACTGAAATTGGACCCCCAAGGAGAGCTGGTGTGTCTACAATCGCTGTGTCAGCATTTTCCCTTGGTGTAACCCGTTCTTTTCCTCCAGCCTGAGTCTTAATTGACTTCTTCTTTCTTCGGGTTTATTTATCAAATTCGTGGAATTTGATAAATAAATACTATCCACAATGGTTGAACTTTAATTTATATTCCCGACTTTATATTATCTCCAATCCTTATAACCAATGTTTAACTTTCAACACTTTGTATTTATACTCCACGTTTCTTTTTAAATAAATAACTTGTAGTGAACTTTTGGCTCTATATTTCACCACCCAGCCTTACAACAATCACGCTCCAGACTTATGCTAATTATCCGCCAATCGTTTAATTAAACAATTTCATTATACTCCGGCCCCACCTATATATATCAATAACCAATCAAACATTCGTATCGTACCTGGCTATCCTCCGCACACCTTAGTTAACCTCCGGGCAAGTTCAACGTGCGACCACCGTCCGATGGCCCTTCTCCAAATCAACGACTCTTGGAAATTTCGCTCGGCTTCCAACGTCGGGCTTTAACGTGCGATGGCGTGGGTTAAACGGTTGTTTGCCGGGGTCACTTCGCCACGTGTCGCATTCCCTATGGAATCGCACGCGAATAGGAAATACCGCCTACTCCGCAAAAGCGGTGCGATATGGGCAAACCGCTTTTGTGATTCCGCTCGTGGTTTTGGTAGAGGGCTTGACCACGGGTGCATGTCTGGTTCCGCTATCCTTTTGTTTGTTAACTCATGTCCAATCCTCGGGTCAGGTTCCGAAAGCACAACAATTTTGTCTCTTTGTTAAGCGGGATTTTAATATGTGTATTATCAAAGAAAACCAACACAAATTTTATAAGAAAATTGTTCAAAAGTCGAGCCCGCCGGACTTCAAACGGCGATAAACCATAATTCAAACCAAATTCGCGTTCCAAAATAGCCTGCTGATGTCGGCCAATTTTGTGACGCGAATTTCTTATCAAATTCGCCCTAATATTTTACGGGTTCGGATTTCCACTGCGCGAGCGGCCCAAACAAAGATCCGCTCCAATCAATTTTTGCCACGTGTCCTCAATAAAAACTTGCCCTGCTCCCGGCTGCGGGTGCATTCAATGGCGTTTAAGGTGATGGGACATGGATATGGTGATTTCATATCATTCGCATTAACATTTAACGTTGTTCAATTAAGTTTTCACATCAAATCTAGATTAATTAATTTTTAACACTGTTCAAGATCGGACCTCCACTCCTCTGAGCGATTCCGCACGCTCCAATTTGATCCGGCCTTCGGCTCTCATTATTAATGATCAGAGATTCATTATGACGGGCGTCCTTTGATTTCATTGCAGACGGGTCGACATAAAAAATGGCGTTTAGCCATGGTTTTTCAGACAAGCCGGTTGCTGGATTACACTGTCTGGTAACTGTGACGATAAGGAGAAGTGGCCAGCGGAACTTCTGCCTAGACTTTGCTGTATATTTCCATTTCTCTCGGTTCTGTCTCTGTCTGTCTTCCTCTGTTAATTGGAATTCTGCTTCTTCGTCTCTTGTGCCCACTGCGCCTGAGATTGCACCCATGCCTCGTGTGCGTCATAGGATGCGTTGCCGCAGGGGGAGCACTAGAGGTCAATCCCGGCGCGCTCCCTCCAGCACCTCAACAGAGATGACTTCCGGCCAGTCCAGTGATTATTACTTAGGTCGATATCCAAATACTAGGAGTGGGCGGGGTCGGCTTGTAGCATCTGGCCATCGTATGGATTCCCCTGCTCCTGGCTTCCCCACCGCTAGTTCACCTTCTCCCACGACGTGCACTGCGCAATTTTCCTTTGATTGCACTCTCAACCGCCCGCGAATCACAGCTGTAGTCACTGTGGTCTTCCGCGAGGAGGCCCAAACGGAGGAAGAATGCACCCGTCCGGCGGGTCTGAGCTCGGAAAAATCCGGCCAGCATTCGGGCCTTCAGGAGGGGAGCCGTGGCATGCATGAGGAGGTAGCACCTAGCGATCCTGGACCTTCCGAATTAGGATGGTGCCGAATCGTGGAGGAACCAGCAGTGGATTAGTTTGGTTAATTTGTTTTTCTTGCTTAGCAGGCCCAGTTAATTGGGTTGCTTTTAGTTTATTTTACTGTGCTGGACCTTTAAGTAATATTTTTGAATTCTGTAAATTAAACGTTCAAGACTAGTTTCCCCGTATGAGGGCAGTCTTCTTAATTTTTGATTTTTTGATGACAAATTTGCCATGAGTATGGCCAGGCAATGTTTTTGACTTCGGTGTAATTTTATTCGCAATGTTAATAGATTAACTTTACTTTTAATTCTCACATGATTAGCGTTTTTCTTGATCTGTTCAAGGATTTTGGGTACTTTAATTTGTATTTGGAACAATGGACGTCGGTACTCTATCTGTTGCTTTACTGTTCTACATACTACTATTTCACTTTCTTATAGATGCCTCGGGCATATTTTAATGCTTTCTCAGATTGTCGATAATATCCATGTGGACCGTTACTGGATTTTATATCATGTCCCTGTATGGGGTATTTTTCTATCATTGTCTGGGGTGGTACTTCCACTTTTCTTGATGGATATTTGGGTTCCAATCTTCAGATGTGAAAATGTAATGACTTCATGGACTGTTTTACTTCATATAATATATTCAAAATAGCATTTTTTCTCTTCTGAAAAAAAAATGATTAATATTTATCATTCTGCCTTCAAAACTAGCGATGCGGGTCTATGTTGCTGGTTTATTGATATGGTCTGATGGTCTTTTTATATTTTGGACATATCACACTCCTCACATGATTAGCGTTTTTCTCTGTTCAAGGATTTTGGGTACTTTAATTTGTATTTGGAACAATGGACGTCGGTACTCTATATGTTGCTTTACTATTCTACATACTACTATTTCACTTTCTTATAGATGCCTCGGGCATATTTGGATGCTTTCTCAGATTGTCGATAATCTCCATGTGGACCATTACTGGGTTTTATATCAAGTCCCTGTATGTGACATGGGGTATTTTTCTATCACTGTCTGGGGTGGGACTTCCACATTTCTGGATAGATATTTGGGTTCCAATCTTCAGATGTGAAAATGTAATGACTTCATGGACTGTTTTACTTCATATAATATATTCAAAACAACGTTTTTTCTCTTGTGAAAAAAAATGATTAATGTTTATCACTCTGCCTTCAAAACTAGCGATGCTGGTTTATTGATATGGTCTGATGGTCTTTTTATATTTTGGACATATCACACTCCTCACATGATTAGCGTTTTTCTCTGTTCAGGGATTTTGGGTACTTTAATTTGTATTTGGAACAATGGACGTCGGTACGTACTCTATCTGTTGCTTTACTATTCTACATACTGCTATTTCACTTTCTTATAGATGCCTGGGCATATTTGGATGCTTTCTCAGATTGTCGATAATCTCCATGTGGACCGTTACTGGGTTTTATATCAAGTCGCTGTATGTGACATGGGGTATTTTTCTATCATTGTCCGGGGTGGGACTTCCACTTTTCTGGATGGATATTTGGGTTCCAATCTTAAGATGTGAAAATGTAATGACTTCATGGACTGTTTTACTTCATATAATATATTGAAAACATCGTTTTTTCTCTTGTGAAAAAAAAAATGATTAATGTTTATCACTCTGCCTTCAAAACTAGCGATGCTGGTCTATGTTGCTGGTTTATTGATATGGTCTGATGGTCTTTTTATATTTTGGACATATCACACTCCTCACATGATTATGATTAGCGTTTTTCTCTGTTGCGGGGTTTTGGGTACTTTAATTTGTATTTGGAACAATGGACGTCGGTACTCTATCTGTTGCTTTACTATTCTACATACTGCTATTTCACTTTCATGGACTGTTTTACTTCATATAATATCTTCACTTTCATGGACTGTTTTACTTCATTGTTGTAGGGTCTTGGGTACTTTAATTTGTATTTGGAACAATGGACGTCGGTACTCTATCTGTTGCTTTACTATTCTACATACTGCTATTTCACTTTCATGGACTGTTTTACTTAACTGTTGTAGGGTTTTGGGTACTTTAATTTGTATTTGGAACAATGGACGTCGGTACTCTATCTGTTGCTTTACTATTCTACATACTGCTATTTCACTTTCATGGATTGTTTTACTTCATATAATATCTTCACTTTCATGGACGGTTTTACTTCATATAATATCTTCACTTTCATGGACTGTTTTACTTCATATAATATCTTCACTTTCATGGACTGTTTTACTTCACTGTTGTAGGTTTTTGGGTACTTTAATTTGTATTTGGAACAATGGACGTCGGTACTCTATCTGTTGCTTTACTATTCTACATACTGCTATTTCACTTTCATGGACTGTTTTACTTCACTGTTGTAGGGTTTTGGGTACTTTAATTTGTATTTGGAACAATGGACGTCGGTACTCTATCGGTTGCTTTACTATTCTACATACTGCTATTTCACTTTCATGGACTGTTTTACTTCATATAATATCTTCACTTTCATGGACTGTTTTACTTCATATAATATCTTCAATTTCATGGACTGTTTTACTTCATATAATATCTTCACTTTCATGGACTGTTTTACTTCATATAATATCTTCACTTTCATGGACTGTTTTACTTCATATAATATCTTCACTTTCATGGACTTTTTTACTTCATATAATATCTTCACTTTCATGGACTGTTTTACTTCACTGTTGTAGGGTTTTGGGTACTTTAATTTGTATTTGGAACAATGGACGTCGGTACTCTATCTGTTGCATTACTATTCTACATACTGCTATTTCACTTTCATGGACTGTTTTACTTCATATAATATCTTCAAAACGACGTTTCTCGACTTTTAAAATTTTAATTTTTTTTTTAAAAATTGAACCCTCCGTCGGTCTACCGACGCCTTGTAGACGTCGGAACTGCGACAACCCAGAAACGTCAGAGGAGAGACAGCATAAAGACGTCGGAAGAGCGACATTCCAAACGTCGGACCACATATCGTCAGAATTACGACATCTTCCAGACGTCGGAAGAGTGACGTCCGAAACGTCGGACCACGTTTAGTCGGAATTGCGACAGTTTACGAGCGTCGGAAGAGCGACGCAAAAACGTCGGACCACGTTTAGTCGGAACTGCGACGGTTTATGAGCGTCGGAAGAACGACGTCAAAAACGTCGAACCACATTTCACTGGAAGTGCGACAGTTTTCAAACGTCGGAGGTGCGACGGTTTGTGAGACGTCGGAAGAGTGACGCCGGTTCGGAACGTCGGAAGAAGTGTCGATAGTGCGACACTTTTTTCTTGCGTCGGAACGGCGACGGCAGGACAAACCACGGTTTGTCCGCCCCCTAACTGTCGCTCTTGCGACGGATATGTG